>VWYP01031389.1:219706-236806 GCA_013400435.1 Pycnonotus jocosus
CGCCCCACCTGAGCGCGCGGCGCGCGCGGCTCCCTCGCGCGCTGCTCCCTGGCTCCGCCCACTGCCCCCAAGAGCGCGCAGTTTCCGGCCACGCCCTTTCCGGCGTCACGTGGCGGCGGCGGCGCGCGCGTGTGGGGAAGGGGCGGTGGCGCCATCTTTGTTGAGGGCGGGCGGGGAAGCCGGGCCGGGAGCGGGGCCGGTACCGGGGCAGGCCCAGCCCCTGCCCCGCCAGCAGGAGCAGCANCTGAGGCTGGGCTGCATCTCCCCCATGGCTCAGGGACGGCACAACTCCTCCTGTGCCCACAGCACACCCCCGGAGCGCCGGTCCTGCCGGCCCCGGGCCGTTCCCGTCGCTGTTCTCCCTGCGGGCGGCAGGGATACCCCGGCTCCCATCCCGTTCCCGGTCCCGGTCCCGACCCCAGCTCCGATCCCGATCCCAATCCCGGTCNCATCCCTCGTTCCCAACCGCCGGCGGGCAGGGCGGCCAGAACGCAAATCCTCCGTGCTTTGCTCCCGGATCTTTCCGTTCCTGGAGGAGTTCCTTAAATGCCTCTCTCTGACCCGACCTCTCTGCCGTTCCCCACTGCTGCCAGCAAAGAAAACTTGAGTTCACCCCAGCCCAGAATCCTGATTGAAAACTCTGCGGGGTCTGGGATCTGCTGAGCCCTTCAGGACAGCCCGGAGTGCTTTGAATGGGGCATCAGCTTTGGAAGAACTCAAGTTTTCTTTGCTGGCAAAACAATGGGCAGCAGCACAGTGATTTGGTGAAACACAAAAGGTGTTTCAAGGAATCCCTTGAACAGAAGGATTTGGGAACAAATCAGGCCCAAAGTATCCCGGATTTGAGCTCCAGGCAGCCAAGGCCGGGGGTCAGGCGTGGGTCCCCAACGCTCCTGGTGCCACACTGTGAACACTGTTCTCATTTTAGTAATTTCTCATCTCTGCCCTTTATTTTCACTGTTTTAGAAGCGCACACACAGTGACGAGGGAGCAGAATTACTCCCCTCAGATCAACTGGGTGTAAAATTCTTGTCAAATTAGGAGCGCTCCTGCCTCTCCCCTCCCTCCCAAACATAGCATTCACTCCAGATTAAATCCACACGAGAAAAGCTGCTGATGTTACCTGCTTCCACTTCTTTGATGGCTCCTTCCTGTTCAGGAAATTAAGCAGAACTTCCACATCCATTTCATCAGGTTAAACACCACTCCTGCAACACAGAACTGAATTATCAGGGGAGGAAGCTGGGTTTGCACTGAGAGTGTGGCAGAGTCCAGCACAATCCTGATCTCACTCTCGGTTCCCAGAGTTTTCTAAAGCCAAGGAAGCCCAGCACCATTCCTGCCTTTTGAGCAATCCATTTGAAGGACTCTCCTGCCAGGAAGAGCTCCCACAATTCCTGCTGACAGACAAGACTTTTCAGGAAAAAGACTCTTTGATTTTGGGACAATCACTCCCAGGAATCTGAAGTCTGAGGAATGAAGGCTCTGGGAACTGAGAGCTCCCAAGGAGAGGACTGGGAAGATAAAACAAGGGGAATTTTTGAACAAAAGTGACGTTTGCCTTTAAAAAAAGCTGCTGCTTCTTTAATGAGCTCAGAGCAGTTCTAGCTACTCTACTTCCAGTATCCACTGAGGACGAAGCCTCGGGCTAAATGAAATACCCGCTTCCAAGGCCCTGAAAACGTGCAGATCCTCATCCAGAGAGCCTGAACTTGGCCTGTGTGCTGAAGGGCCTGGGAGCTCTGTCTGCTGGGAAGCCCCGGCCTCGGGAGGAAGACAAGAATCCACGCCACTCTCCCAAGAAAATGTGAAAAATGTGAGAGGAACAAAAATAGGGCAGGCCTTGGGCATCACTGAACTGCCCTCCCTATCCTGCCAATAAAAAAAACCCTTACAAACATCTTACCAAGATTTAATGTACATTTATTCTTAACACGTGGAACATATAGTATAAAGATTTCATACTGAATAAATGATATTCATTAAGCCAAAAAAGGAAAAAAGGGAGGAATTTACATCAAGTTTTTAGCTACATCGTCTGAAATACAAATATGCAGAATTCATCACTGAAAAATCTCAATTGTGTTTCTTCATCAGGAACTTCAACTGAACCTAGAACTTTTTCACACCTCGATTAGAAAGAAAACAAAAACAGGAAAAAATAAACTATAAGTTGATTGGCTGCTGAGACAGCAATGACTTTATACACAGAGACCTGTACAGCATCCTCCAGGGAGGGATGTCTGGCAAGAGATTAAATAATTGTGTCTCGCTTTTGCAGGTCATCAACTCGTTAACTCGTCATACTATAAAGGGGTGGGAGGGGACAAAACTGCAGGAGTCTCAGGGTATGTGCAATGTACAACGTCATATATATATACACACGTGGCAGCGCTGGGCTGCAGCTAAAGGTTAAAACCAGTTCTAAGAGGTGATCTCAGGGTTATTCATACAATCAAGGAGGAAGAGAGAAAGAGGTCAGGGTGTTGTAGGTTCACACATTATACTTTGGGGGAAAAGCCTTTTTTTCTCCTCAACATTAACTAAAAACATTTTTAAAAACTACAGCTTGCTGCTGATCCAGCGGATTTTTTCTTTTTTTTTTTTATCCATGTGAGACATTATTACAGTATGTTTACAGTTTAAGGTGTACAGTACATGGAGTTCTACACGCTACTGCACAGGCCTCCCTTGGACAAGGTCTGTTCACAACTGGTAACTTCTTGGTTCCTGCAAGATTGTGAATGTACAACGATAAACCACACAGAGTTCAGCAGTCACTTTTTGTCCTTCAGAGTTTACCATTAAAAACAGTTATGAAAGTGGTGCCTGTCAATGGGATAACACGGCAAGTCGTCTTTCCCCAAACTCACTGTAAACGACAGTAACTTTGGTTAAAATAAAAAAAGTCTTCTATGTAGACAGAACTTTGTCTCCTTTAATAAGGGATTCAGGACAAATTTGAAGGGCAGGGAAGGGGGAGAGGGGCCGGGGACACCTTTCCCCGAGGGAGAAGCAGGACAGCGCAGGGCAGACAGTGGATTCTGAGGTGGTTTTGCATAAATAAAGGGCAACAGTCAGTTTCTAAGTTCTCCACTCACGCACACGCACACGGGGGCTCGGATCCCACAGCTGTCATGACTGGCCAATTAAAAACAGTACATCGCAAATAACTTGTGAAACCAAAGAGTTCATCAAAGGCGACACGGAGATGTCCAAGAGCCGCGACTCGTACAAGGTGAACTCCGAGTGGTTCTCGTCCACCTTGGCCAGGGCCAGCAGCGCGCGGGCGGCGCGGCGCATCATGTCCACGCTGGTGGCCTCGAAGGGAGGGCTCTGCATGTGCATCAGCCCCGCCTGGCTCTGCTGGAACTGCGTGGCGGCCAGGCTGTCCTCCAGGAAGCCCAGCAGGTTGCCGATGCTGCCCTTCTGCACGGCGATGGCTCTGGCAGCCAGGCTGTCCCCCTGGGCCAGGTTGGCCAGCAGCACCACGGCCATCTCCCGGCACACCGGGTTCTTTCTGTCACTGAGGAACCGCACCATGGTGCTGTACAGCTTCTCCAAGCGGCTGAACGGGGGCGTGGCAAGGATCAAATCCACGTTGTTGTCCTGGATGCTGAGTTTGCTGAGTGTTTCCAAAACCAGTCTCTGAGGGGAGAGGACAGCGTTGGGTCCCAGTGTCGGAAAGGGATCCTGGGCCTCTGCTGAGGGACACACTGCCCAGTGGAGGAGTCCATCCAGGATAGGCAAACAGATGCTTTCCGGGTAAGGGGAGAGGTCCAGCTGCCCGGAAATGTTGGCCAACGTGACCAGTGTGTTTTCACGCAGCATCTCCAAACAGTCCCACCACCACTCCACCTTGTTGCAGCTCACCCCTTGGTCCTGCTCCTCCTCTTTCTCGTAGGTCAGGGGGGCCTGTTTGCGTTCTGGATGCTTGTGGTGTAGGAGGATCAGTTTTCCTAGAATCAGCAGCAGCCCAGGGTGTTTGGACATTTCAAAGTCATTGCCTGGCACAAACGATAAACTCCTGATGATGTTGGAGACGCAGATGCAGCGCTTGGCCAGAGAGTCCTGCCAGTCCAGGAGGGTGCAGAGCGGCGTCTCGTCCTTACTGTGGGGTTCGTCCTCCAGGATTTTTATATTTCTGTGGCTCTGAGCTGGACTGATGACAAAGGGAAACTTGCTGCTCTCCTTCGCCGTTTCTGAAGCTTTGCCCTCTTCCTCGTCCCCTGCCAGGGAGCCCGGGCGTGCCGAGAGCATGTCGTCCATGGTGGCTGTTATCCTCTTCTCCGAGGAGCCGTCGGGCGCAGGAGCCTCCCCTTCCCTGGGGCTCGGGTTGCTCTCGGCTGCTGAACGTTTCCTCAAGGCAGAGGAGCAGGAAGCTCGTTTGTGAGGCAAGGGCAGCTCGGTCTTGCTCTCGAAGTGTGTCTGGATGTGCTCGGTGGTGTCCCCGCCGCCGATGCGCCAGTGCAGCAGCCCGCTGTCGAACTCCTGCACCCGCCCCAGCTTGTCCGAGTAATCCACCACGAAGGGGTCGTTCTTCTGCACCACCTTCACTGGAAGCTTGTCAAATTTACTCACGAGCTTCTCCTCGCTGCTCTCTAGAGGTACTTTGTCCTTGCTCGAAAACGCAGCCTCCTCCTCTTCCTCATCCTCCTCTTCCTCCTCACAGTTCAGGCTCCGTGGCTCATCATCCTCCTCCCCTTCCTCAGGGGAGGAAGCTGAAGATTTGCAGAACCTTTCGGGATCTAATAGTGTTCTTTGCCCTGGGTCTCCTACCTCGTATTCCTTCAGGATTCCAAAGATCTCAATCAGGCAGCGCCGGAAATATTCCACCAAGAGTTCCAGCAAGCCTGGCAGCTACAGGAGGGGAGAAAAACAGGAGGGGAGGAAGGAAGAGAGCAGAGAAAACAACTCAGGCCAACACACACAGGGCAGAGTGTTTAAGCAGTGCTGGCAAATAATGGTGCTTCTCATGCTGGCAGAAGAGAGCAGAAGAGAGGTTTTTGTCCTCTGAGAGAAAGGACAAAAGCAGACCCTGGCTGTCAGTATCCAAACTGCCCCTCTGCACACACCCTGTGCTCCTGGTTGTATCTCCCCTCTAGTTAACTCCCAGGGAGAGCCTTTGCATACACAGAGCTCACTCAGGCCAGGGAGTGACCACTCACAGCTGCCCACACCCCACACTCCAGGTACAGAGGCTGCAGGAGCTGCTCATTGCCACCTCGCTGACAGAAACCCCTGCAGCATCAGCACTTCAAAGACCTGGCCCAGAGAGCATCTGCACCCACCTGGCTGAGGTTGAAGGTCATTATGCTGTTGTCATCATAGAGCAGGATGTTTATGGTATCTAAGGCCCACGTACTTTCAGCCAGCAGCCCCGACTTCAGAGACATCATCACTCTCCAGGCTTCAGGAGTTCCTGTAACATAAACACATGATACTTCCAGCTCCTGCAGTTTCAAAACGAGACACTTGATACTGCTTTTTTGGACCTGTGAAGAGCAGAGCCTGGTTAAGATGATGTACAGGCTGTGTCTACCACCAACCTGCTCGCAGGCAATGCCAGAATAAGGGCTCAGAACACAAATAACCTGCAAAAATGCCCCTTTTTTTCAAAGCCAGCAGAGCCCCTCTGCTTGGCAGGGCTGTATCAAACGCTCAAGGCAGCAGCAATCCCTCGGAAGGCTCCTGCAGGAAGGCAGGAGGTTGCCCTTACCGATATCTTTTGCCGTCAGCCGCCTCCTCTGCTTCAGCACAGGTTGCGTGGCTTCCACGGAGCCCGGCGGGAAGGTGATGTCCCGCCGGATCATGGGGGGCTGCACGGCTGCTGGTGTGATGTGCGAGGCGGGCACGGGCGGCCCCGCCTTCTGCATCTTCATCCCCGAGTGCAGGAACGGGGATTTACTGGGAGAAGTGCGGTTCTCCAGAGGTCTGGGCAGAGGTGCTGGGCTGGATACCTGAGGAATGTGATTCTGCATGCTGGGGGGGGTCTGGTAGTTGGNGGCGGGGGGGGGGGGGGGGGCCGTAGGGAGGTTGCCGGTTCCCGTGGGAAGGCCATGGTCCCTCGTGGTTGACCCTCTGGTCCGAATGTAGGATTTCATCCGTTCGAGTGACCCCGTGGTAGGCGGGGCCCTGGGGCGCCGCGCCCGAGCTCTGCCGGTTGGGGTAACTGCCGTAGCCCAGCTCGTTCCTGCCCTGCCACAGGGCCCCTTGCTGGGGCCCCTCGGGGGCCGGCTGGATGGGGCCCCCCATCATCTGCGGGGGGATGCTCTGCTGGGCGCCGGAGCCGGGGGCGGCCGAGACCCTGTCCCTGCCGAACTGGAAGGGGAACTGGCTCTGGCCGGCGCGGCGCTCGGCGGGGTACGTGCTGCCGTACTGGTTGTACAGGTCCTGCTGCGGCGAGGGCTGCGCCGGCGGCTGCTGGCTGGGCTGCTGCGGCTGCGCCGGGGGCAGCGGCTGCTGCGGCTGTGCCTGCCCCGAGCTGTAGGGAACGTTGTAGAGCTCGCCCTCGTGCCGCTTGGCGGGGAGGCCGTAGCTGCCGTCCATCGGCCGCTTGTAGTTCTGGGGAGAGAAAGGCACAGAGGGCAGGTGAGAGGCAATTCGGGATTGTTTCACCTGGAAGGGTTTTAAAGCATTGGCAGGGGCTGCACAGGGGATCGCTGTGCAGTGGAACCACCAGCCCTGGAGTTCTCCAGGAAACGCCTGAGCTCGGTGCTTTGCCCTGGGTGATGAGGTGGTGACCGGTCACACGCGGGACTCGCTGATCCCAGAGGTCTTTTCCAACCTCAGTGATTCCATGAAACAAAGAAGCCAAACCTCTGGGCACAGTCCCCAGAGCCAGAGGATCTGCCCCACAGCATGGCCTGGGACAGGCTCTGCCTCCCTGTTGGCCGTATCCAATGTGAAAGTTGGATTGGCTGTTCCATTTCACAAGCCAAGGCCAATTCCTTGTGGCTGCCTGGGGAGCTTCCCTGTGGATTCCACAAGGATGCCTCGGGGGCACGAGTCTGCCCACAGAAAGGACTTTCCAGCAGAAAAGGCTCAGCTCTGCTCTGCATTCACCACAAACCACACCAGACACTGGCACTTGCTTCCTTCCACATCCAGGAATTTTATCAGACCCTATTCTTTCTCACATTTGCCAGGTTTCTGCTGAAGTATCAGACAAAATGCATTAGAAACTGTTGTACTTCCTGCTTCTTCCTTTCCTGTGGATTTTAAAACACGTTGCTGAAAGGAGCAAGAAGGTTTCTCACCCCTAATTCTTTTAAGTGCAAACAGAGAAAACAGCCAATTGCTGAGACCAAATTAAAATCCAGGCTCTCTCTTGCCTCCAAGGTCTGAGCTGTAGCTGCTGTGGAGGCTATTCAGACACTCCACAGTCACAACTGGCTTCAGATGGAGCTCTAGGGCTTCAGAGATGACAAGTTCCAGAGTAACTCGAACTCTTGGCTCCAAGCCCTGTGGCTCTGGTTGCAGAGCCAAACTGCAGAGCAGTTGGAATTATTCTTAGCACAGCTCAGTGAGTGTCCTCTCTATACTCTCCTAAACCATAGGACTTAAAATTATCAGGAAAATATTATGGGTCCTGGCATGGAGAGCAAGTCATATGTGAGGATTATGGAAAGGGATACACGTTTGTTCAAACTGTCCTGAAAAAAACCTGATGGGTTTGGGAACAGCGAGGAGGAGGAGGCAGCAGGGCAATGGAGGCTGAAGCCTCTGGCTGCAGGATGGGAAAGGGAAAGACCAAAAAAATCCCCTGGTTTGTGCAGAACAATCCACCTGAACCAGCTCTCCTGACCCATCCAGGACTTACTCTAAAGAAAGGCATCACTTGGACCAAAAGGACAGAAACATGATGGGATTCAGAAAGTTCCAGAGGGACAGAGAAGCCCAGTAAAGCTTCCTGATCTTCTGCTGCCTGACCAGAGTGTGCAAACCACACAAACTCCACTCTCAGAACACTGTTTTGTTAACACAGCAATACGAACATTAATTAAAACTTTTAAAAATTGTTTTCAAACGGGAAAAAAATCTTTTTTATAGTATAAAATCAGATTGGACAGGGCTTGAAGCACTCTGGGAAGGTGCCCCTCTCCATGGCAGGGGGTGGCACTGGATGGGCTTCAAGGTCCGTTCACCCAAACCATGGTGTGATTCTGTGATGAATGTGAAATCTTCACATTCATAAAGCAAACACACAGCCCAGAGAGTTTCCATCTTCCCCTCTTCACAAACAGCACAGATAAAGCTCTCAGCTGGGCCAGTCAGGATGCCTGGGCTCACCCACCTGCTGCTGCTGCTGATACATGGTGGTTTGCTGGCTGGGGAAGGGGCTGCCCGAGGATGTGCCTTGAGTGGAGAATTGATTGCCATAGGAATCATGTCTGCAGAAGAGAGAAACGTGTCAGTGTCACTGTGACAGGCTGAGAGCCCTGGGTGGGGCCAGCAGCCCCTGGCACAGACCTTTGCTGCTGCTGCTGCTGCTGGGGGTAGCGGCTGGGCGAGTACATGCCCGCCTCGGGCGTGGAGGGCAGGATGCTGGGCTGCGGGGTGCCGCTCCCCAGGCCGCCCTCGGGGCCCATCCCGGGCTCTGTCCTGTGGGAAACAGAGAGAAAACCCCGCTCAGGATCCCTGTGGGGACAGGGGTGGGCAGCAGAGGCACACAGGGAGCGGGGGTGCCCCGTGGCAGCACCCACCTGACTCTGTCGTAGGGCGCGCCGTAGGAGTAGTGCTGCCGCTGCCCCATGGCCATGCTGCCCATGCCGGGCCCGGCGGCGCGGTTGTAGGGGTCACCCATGCCACTGTTGGGGCCCTGCCCTGAGGACATGAAGGGATCGCTTCCTGGAGCTGCAACACAGAGAAAACCACTCAGCACAGCAACCTCTGCCTCAGGAGAAGACACCCGAGGCTCTGCGGAGGGAGGGCGAGCAGGGGGGGTGTCCTGCAGCACGTTCCAGACAGGGATGAGGGCTCCAAGGGGAGAGCATCCCTCACCTTTCCTCATACTGCTGTAAGGATCTTTATTTGGCTCGTAAGACATGCGACCCATCATGTCAGAGGTATTCATGCTGGGCTGGTACCCTGGATTTGGAGTCATGGAGTTCCGTTTTGGGAACGCAGGATCGCTGCCGTCTGCAAAGGCATCCTGAAGGCCCACGGAGTTACTCCTGTTCCAAAAAAACCCACAAAACCACATTACAGGGGTCCATGATGGTCCTCAGGATACTGTTCCTCACATGCTCCCCCCTCCAAGGGCCAGAGTCAAGAGGAACTGCCCTTCCCCAATGCTGTCCTCAGACCCAACCCCAAAATTTAGGAATATTTAGACACAAGTTGGTGTCAGCCATGAAGGAAGGAGCAAAGTGATGGAGTACCACCAAAACAGGTATCCAAGGCTCCAACATCTGCAGCAATGACCCAGAGGAGACCCCACCCCAGCAGTGGTTCCATACCTGATGCCTGGCAAAGGGGGCATCTGACTGTGTGGCGTCGACGCTGGAGTTGGTGGCTTCAAGTCTCCTCCTTCTGCCATGGAGCTGCTGGTGGACTGAGGTGTCTGAGGGCCCTGCATGGAGCCTGAACCCGCTGCAAGGGGAGGAACGTGGGGTGAGCAGCTTTGCACCCTGTGGATACAACCCTGAACCTCCCAGAACATCAGCCTCGAGAAGAGAGAGTCCTTTGAGAAGGAGACAGATGAAACATGGCCAAAAAAGCACAAGGACAGTTCAAGGACAGGCTGGGCCAGGCTCCCCAGAAGAACCTAAAGCTGAGAGGTTGTGTCTCTGCTCATCTTAACCTTGTTCCCTTTTCCACACCGTGGCCCTGTGTGCTGCTTCCCAAGTTATCCCATCAGAGGCTGATGCTCTGGAGTGCACCACGTGGCAGGAATTTGGGGCTTCCTGCCAAGTGACAGCCATTGATGTGCCTGCCACCTTCACATCCCCCCAGCCAGGAGGGTGAGGGTTTGAACCCTGTCCTGGGAGTCTCAGGACCTCCCCAGTGATGGAAACCTCGGCTGAAGTCACAAAGTAACTCTGAACAAGGCTCCTTCCAGAGCAGTGAATTCACCAGTGAAGCACCACTCCCCAGGATTCCTGGAACAGGGAATGCCGGAGATGCCGGATCTTTCACTGCAGGACAAAACTCGTCCAGCAGGTTCCCTGCAAGCCCCGGCCTCCTTTCTGCTCCAGTGAGCTTTGAGCAAAGCCCCGTGTGTAATCCAGCTGTGCTGGAGCTCCAGCAGCTCTCCCCTGGCCTGGGATCGCTGTGACAGCATCAGCTCAGGTTCAGCCGCTCCTCGCAGCTGGCAAGAGCTGAACTCTTAATTAATGTTTCCATTAGTTCCCGTCCCCAGCACCCGATATCCCTCAGCTTCAGCCCTGCTGGTTGATGAGTCATTTCAGCTATTCATTAAAATCCTCCGAGGTCACGTCCAGGGCATGTTTGTTTACACCCCACCTTCCTGGCACCCTGTCCTCTGCTCTGCGACTCCCTCCGGCCAGGCACAGGAGGAAGGGCAGCGGCAGCTCCTGGGGAGTTTCATTCACAGCCCCTCCCTGGCAGCCCAGCCCCGCTGCTTCCCCCAGGAATTCACTCTGGTGCTGCTGGCAGGGCAGAAGAGACCCTGAGACATTCCCCGAGACATTCCCCGAGACATTCCCTGTGCTGCTGCCATTTGTTTGTCCCCACCTCCTGCTGTCCCTCCCACTCACAAATTCACACGGAGCTGGAGCAGGGCCAGCTCCACGCTCTGGGAATTCAAACCCAAGGTGCCTCCCCGGGGACTCTGCCAGGCTTTCAGGAAACTCCCAGTGCCCATGAGGGAATTCCCAGTTCCCTCCAGCCAGGATCTCTGGGAACTCTTCTGGGTGTTGAGGGGTGTGATGGACACTGCATGGAGGAGCTCTGGCACCTGCAGTTCCACCCCTGCAGCCTCAGGAGTGGTTAATGGAGAATGGCACAGTGCAATCCTCACCATTCCCAAAGTTCTGCAGGAGTTAATTTGGCAGAATGTGTGAATTTGAGGTGATGAAGCCAATGCCAACAGGCTGTGAGATCTGCAAGGAGAGCAAACCACACCTGTGGGACAGCAGAGCCCTTCAGCCAAATGATGAAATGGCTTCAAAATGTCCTCCTCTCATCCACAGGTTTCCAAACAGGGAATTTATTCTGATCCAGGCGATTCCCTGGGGGCCTGCAGGACACAGCCCTGGAAGAGCAGCATCCCCAGGACTCCACATTCCCCTGGGGCTGACAGAGCAACTCCTGTCCTGCCCTAAACCCCCAGGGCCTGAGAGGAAGAAAAGGAAAGTGAAAGAGGAGCAGGGACACGCTGAGTGATTCAGCATAAAGGATCAGAGCCACCAGCCAGGCTTCAGTGCTGCCTCTGCACATTCCCAGCTGTGGGAGGCTGGAGCAAGGCAAGTTGAGAGAAGGGTTTGAATTGGAAATGCAGCAGAGTCCTCTCACAGCAGGACCCAAACGTGTGGAGTGTGGGGTAGGAGCCCTGCAAATTCCTTCTGCTGATGTGCTGGAGCAGGAGCTCAGCCCAGAAGGCAGAGCCAGGCCCTGCACAAACACCACGTGAGCTAAACAAAACAAAAATTGATGCAGCACCTAATCCACTCTGACACACACCTAGAGCTACAACAAGTCTAAAGTGGCTTCCTAAAAGTCTCATCTCTCTCCAAATAAACTCCAAATGCTCTCAACATCTTTGTTGCACTGCCTCAGGGGGGGCAAGAAAGAGGTTTTGGAAAGAAAGTGGGGTTGGATTTGTGGTGTAGCTCGAGCAGAACTCAGATATCATTTTGGACAGAGGTTTAGTCTGATGGCACAAAAGTTACTTTATCTTGCACAATACACCAAGGCTGAGCTCCGCTGGGGCAGGTTTCCTGACCAGGGACAAGATGTGATTTAGTTCTTTACAAAACCCCCCCTGTAGCTGAAAGGAGAGAGAAATGTGGTGACAACAGAGCACTGGGACAAGGCCACTGTCCCTGAAGGGTTCAGCAGGGCTGGGACACAACTGCACTGCACTCAAAAGAGGTTCATTATTCCACTCCTCAGGAGCCAGACAAAGATGGTGCCAGGTTTCCAAAAAGGGATTTTTTTTGCAAACATTATAGGAACTTCAAAGCAGATCAAGTTTTTATTTCACCTACATGAGCAGGCTCCTGACCAGAAAAAGCATCTGAAGTTCTTTAGTTATAAGACAAACTGGAAAACTCAAGCTTAAACAAGAGTTGGCAAATTCAGCAGCAATTCAAGCAATGAACTCAATGCAAATGAGACAGAAAGGATCAGACTTTCCAAAGACTGGAGAGTACAAGTGCATGGCTGGCCTGGATGTCTTTTCTTTTTTTGTTTAACAAATCTGAGTTGAGCATTACGCTTAAATATTCCAAAACAGGAGCACCCCATCAAATCTGAAACTACAGTGAAGGTTCATTTTAAAGGGCCTGATTCCTGAAGCACCCAGCTTGTTGTAGGCCTCCAGTGCTTTGTGCACAGAGCCTCACAAAACCCTCCCTGGCTCCTGCTGAGGGCTGGGAGCAGGAACTGCTGAGGAAGGTGAGTGCACAGCCACATCCAGCCTTTCCTCCCACAAGGTATCACTGCCATGGTCCCAACCAGCACAGCCTCTGCACTGGGGTCCCAAACAGCAGCAGGAACAAGGGCTGCTGTTGGAATCACCGTGCAGGGAAACTCCAGAGCTCTCTCCCCACCAGATTCTCACCAGGCAGAGATGCAGCAGCAAGCAGAGAGAGGTGTGTGTGTGTATTTCTCGGTTTTCCTTTTTCTCAAGCTTACTCCAGAGCTTGGACACACCAAACTGAACCATCCCAAGAGGCTCAACTCCCTCCCAGTCTCATCCATTCCCACATTACCAAATCATTTTTATTCCACACAACCAGAGCACAGCTGGGGCTGCTGTGGCAGTTTGGACCAGCCTGGACAGTGCCAGAGAGCCTCCTGCTCACACCCCCCAAACCAGGGCATGGCCTCACCTGGAGATGGAGGCTGGATCTTGGTCTGGGACTTCTTTGAATCAGCAGCTGCAAAGATGTCAGGAGGGGGGTCCTCTCCCCGCTCGATCTTGCACTCGAAGGCGTACAGACACTGGATGTACTGCTTCTTCAGCGAGCTGGCCGCGCTGCTCGACGTGCCCACGTTCAGGTTGGTGGCCAGCTCACGCCACTTCTTGTTTTTGTTGACCTGCACAACCAAACAGGAGGCTCTAAACTTCAAATCCCGGCTGTGCCTCCTCCAAAATGAGGAATCGACCCTCCCCAGCTCACACAAAGGATGCAGTGAGGGCTAAGCAGAGCAACCCCAAAACTGCTGAGCTCCCTTCCTCACCTACAGAAAACTTTTCAGATTTACAGGGACAGATTGCAAATCAAATTAGTCACGAGGTCAGCTGACAGCCAGATGCAGAGACAAAGACAGTGTCACCAATCTTTGCACTGGACAAAGCAGGGGAAAAGGGCTTGAATTGGATCTGGCCACAGACTGTTCTCACCCAGACAAAGGGAGAGCAGACATCTGGCTCACTTAAAGGGCGCTGGCTTTTATTTACAGAAATGAAACAGAGATGAGATGTGGCTAAATGGAAATTCATGGCTCACATCTGGCCACAGAGCTGATCTCTGTGCTGTGGGCAGCTCTGTCCCCTGGCTGGGGTCACTGACCTGAGTCAATCCCCCGATCTCCTTGACAGAGATGTAGAGCCTGTACAGGTCCAGGGGCTTCCTGCCCACGGCAGGCAGGTTGGTCATGCCCATGGCCTTCTCCTCAGTGAAGGCCAGGTAACGATCCACCCACAGCTTCCTCTCGGGCTCCCCGCCCAGCTCGTACAGCTTGGTGATCTTCTCGTTGGTTGTAGTAGAGGAGCTGGACTTCTAGGAGAAGGAAAGAGAGATCAGGACTGAGCAGTGCAAGAGCAGCTCCTCCCTGTCCCAGCTGGCATCCTGGCCCTGCTGCCCCCCAATGCTGTCCCTGAGCTGCTCCTGTGTCTTTCACCACCTGGAGCAGAGGAAGAGATGGCTTTGGCATTCCAAACCCTTACTTAAAAATGAGCTTCTGAACTAGAGGTGTTCCTCAAACCCGATGATGTTCCAGGTGAACCCTAGACCCAAAACTGAGTGTGTTCATGGCACATGAGATGATCCTTCCACAGCACAGACCAGGACACAGCAGCCCTGATTTGTGACCAAGATCATTCAAGTCCTCTTTTGCCATAAATAAGAGAGGCCAGAACACAGGAGCAGAAGTGAGAGATCTCCTGGATCTTCTTGCTGCTGGCACAGGGATCAAACCTCTGCTGAGCATTTGTTTTCCTTCAGGTAGCAAAGGAGGAGACCAGGGGCTCAGAAACTGCTTTTTTGGTGGTTCTTTTGAAACTGGTAGCAGCAATGCAAAGAAAAACAGTCCCTGAAGAACTTGTTTGCCTCCCTCTTCTGGCTTTAATACAGGATTAGTAAGAGGTTTGTTTGTGAAACAACTGCAGCACTTTAGTTACCACGTCCCAGCTGAGAGCTGCCTTGCTCCAGGCCCACTCCACCAACAAACTCAGGTTTGTTTATGCTGCTTTTGGCAGTTTCACTGTGGCAGGTAATAATTCCTAATACTGAATTTGTTTTCCAGGTGAAATCCATGACTCCCACAGGACTGGGAAACGCTCCTCTCCATTTCTCACACTGTTCAATCCAAGTGAACATACAACACATGCCTTTATTTCCCTGGATGCTGAAGAGGATGGGAGTCAATAAAAACAAAACCCAGAACATTTTACCTTTGACTTGGATTCTGCTTTGGGCGTCCCATCTGCCTTGTTGTTCATTTTAGTTGCAGGTGTTAATTTGACATCCCCGAGTCCCATCATTTCAGGGCTTGCAGCCATCCCTGGGAAGTTACAGGAATCTTTTAACACTGGTTTTCCTTCCAGTGCAATGAAATCAGTGCAATGAAATCCTAAAGCTCTGGCTTACCTGCAGAGTTGTTGGCCATGTTCCCCGCCATGGGGTAGGGTGGGCCCTGGGGGTTTATCATGCCAGCCATGCTGTTAATTCCCTGCCCATAGGGAGGTCCAGTGCCCATCATTCCCCCCTGATTCATGTTGGGATAACCAGGAGGCCTAGAGGAGGCAAGGAAGATACAGACACTTACTCCACACCATATATTATTAAGCACTGGGATATTGCCTTCTGAGCAAGCTGCTTTGCTAAAAGAAACCTAAAAAGGACAAGGAGAAGTGACTTGCCCCAAACCATTTTTTCAAGAGAAGAACAAAGATCAGGTGCTCTTGTAAAGCTCAGTACCCAGAGCCCAAGTCACATTCTCAAGAGAAAAGGGGATGCAAACCCTTTGGAAAGCTCTGAACACTTTCACCCTTCACCTTGTTCTCCTACATCCACAAACTGAGCCTCATTCCAGTTGTTAAATTGCCTTTAACCTGCAGACTTTTGCAGCCCTGGGCAGTGAAGTGAGAATACAGGATTTAGAATCATGGAATGTCCTGGGTTGGAAATGTTGTTTTCCATTTACTCCAAACCTTCCACACAACTGTGGCTCAAACTTCTTCCTCAAAGGGACAGGCTTGGGTGCCTTTACTGGGGTTTGGGAACTTGAGCCTTGGCAGCCACAGGTAAAAGCAGGAGGTGGCAGGAGCAGCCCTCAGGTGAGGATAAAGAGCAGTGTCCAGTCAGACAACAAATATATCCACCAGTTCTGGGGGAACCCAATTCAAGAGCATGTTCATGGCTCCCAAGGCATTCTGGTAGGCCACACACACCTACTCTGAAATGGGCAATAAAGGAAAAAACAACCACAGAAAACAGTGCAAAGATCAGAGCTGAATTCCAGCTCCTTTCCCACAGCTGCTCATCAAGGCCCTAAAAGGAAGAAGTTCCTCACACTGGACAAGCAATGCCTTGGATCACACACACAGCTGGGTGCCTGCTGGCTTTAGGGGCTGCAGCACAGGGGCAGCGTCTCCAGGTCACCCAGGGAACAAAGACTAGAAAGTGAAATGCAAAAATAACTGAAGGGATCTCAGAGTTAAGTAATTTCACCTATGAACATTAAAAATTCCCTTAACTATGTAATAAATTATGTATAGAGTGCTGGAATGGTTTGGGCTGGACAGACCCCAAAAATCATCCCCTGTTCTACTCCTGCCATGGCAGAGACAACTCCCACTGTCCCAGGCTGCTCCAAGCCTTGTCCAACGTGGCCTTGGGCACTGCCAGGGATCCAGGGGCAGTTAAAACTTCTTTGAGCATTCCAACACACAGCTCCTCCAGGCTTTCTCTCTTCCTTTTTAACACTTCACTTGAGAATCAAACCTCCACGAAGGACCAAACCTCCAAGAAGGACAGACCACCACAAAGGACCAAACCTCCAGGAAGAAAGACCAAACCTCCATGAAGGACCAAACCTCCATGAAGAAGGATCAAACCTCTCCAGAAGGACCAGACCTCCACGAAGCAGGACCAAACCTCCATGAAGAAGGACCAAACCTCCAGGAAGAAGGACCAAACCTCCCCCAGAAGGACCAAACCTCCAGGAAGAAGGACCAAACCTCCCCCAGAAGGACCAAACCTCCAGGAAGAAGGACCAAACCTCCCCCAGAAGGACCAAACCTCCAGGAAGAAGGACCAAACCTCCCCCAGAAGGACCAAACCTCCAGGAAGAAGGACCAAACCTCCCCCAGAAGGACCAAACCTCCAGGAAGNTGCCCCGTACCTGTGCTGGATGGAGTTGGCAGCGGCGGGCATGGCGGCGGCCGCCGCCTCCTGCGCCTTGCGGTTCATGCCGGCGGGCGGGGGGCACATGCCGCTGCCCACCTGGGGGGGCATGCTGCCCATGTTGGGGCCGTAGGGCCGGCTGCCCATGGCGGCGTGGCCCATCCTGCCCGGGGGCAGCCCGCTGTAGGGCGGCACCCCGCTCTGCCCGTGCATCTGGCCGCCCGCCCCCATGGGCGCCATGCTGCCCGCCATGCCCGGGCTGGGGTAGTTGGCGTTGGACATGGCGTTGTAGTTTGGCTGCCTGGGGTAACCTCCTGCGGAGAGAGGGGAGGGAGGCACG
>VWYP01031389.1:237120-273923 GCA_013400435.1 Pycnonotus jocosus
AAACCTCTCCAGAAGGACCAGACCTCCACGAAGCAGGACCAAACCTCCATGAAGAAGGACCAAACCTCCAGGAAGAAGGACCAAACCTCCCCCAGAAGGACCAAACCTCCAGGAAGAAGGACCAAACCTCCCCAGAAGGACCAAACCTCCCCAGAGAAGAACCAGAGCTCCCCAGCAGCAGCCGCTGTGAGCGCTCCCCCCGGTGTGTGTGGCCCCCCAGCCCCGTGGCAGGGAGCCCCCCGCCAGCCCCGTGCCCCGTACCTGTTCTGGATGGAGTTGGCAGCGGCGTGCATGGCGGCGGCCGCCGCCTCCTGCGCCTTGCGGTTCATGCCGGCGGGCGGGGGGCNTCAGTGGGCCCGTTGGGTTTGGGAATCGCTGGGAAAATCCCCCATCGGCAATATTTAGAGATCGCTGGCGGAGATGAGGGGGAGTGTTCACACCTCAACACAAAGTCAAAGCACTTGGATATAAGCCACGTAAAATGTGTTTTGACACAGCCAAGTAACAACATCGATTCAGAAGCTGCCTGAAACTCTCCCAAACCTCAACCCAGCACATGCAGCTAAATGGTCTAGGACAGGATGGAAAATCCCACATTAACCCTTCCCAAAACAGGCACCACTTCATCATCTTCCTCTCTGGAGAGAGCCATCCCCTTGTCACAATTACATGGGATGCACAACCTATTCCTAAATAAGCAGGAAGAATCCTACTTTTACAAGTACAGCTATCCCTGAAATCAACATATTCCATCAACTTCAACAGAAGCAAAGCTCTGGTTGGTATCACACACAGATTAAGAGGGGACAAATCAAAACATTTATCATGGAATCATGCAGTGGCTTGGGAGGAACCTTGAAGATCATCCCATGGGCAGAGACACCTTCCACTATCCCAGCTTGCTCCAACCTGGCCTTGAACACTTCCAGAGATGGGGCAGCCACAGCTTCTCTGGGCACCCTGGGGCCTCAAGAAGCCATGAGGACAGAGAGAGGCCATTGCAGGCTCAGTTCCCACCTTGAGGTCCGTACTGGCCACCCTGGGGTCCGTAGCTCCCCATGGAGTTCTGCTGGTAGGGCCCCATGCTGGCGTGCATCTGTGCTCCCGAGGACTGCCGGGGGGATAAGGCTGAGCCAGGCTGGGGGGAGCTGTACTGGGGCATCTGGGGGTTCCTCTGCATGTACCCTGCACACCAGGAGGGAGAAAATCATTAGTGCAAAGTGTCCAGAGCTGCCACTGCACACACGTGTGCCAGGCAACAGCCCCAGCACTGACAAAATCCTTCCAGCAACAGCTTCCACACATTTTAGTGGCTGCATTAAGGAGCCAGTGTTATCTGAGCAGATAACAGATCCAATTTCCTGTTTTAGCCAGAAAGGAAAAAAAAAAAAAACCTCTTTAGTGTCACAGCACAAGCCAGTACAGCTCTGCAAATCACTGGGGCTTCTTGTTCTTGGTTTTTGTTCACTTGTTTGTTTTCTCAGGGTGACAACTCTACACCTTCAGCCAGGAGAGCTGAAATTTTACATGCATTTTGTCCCCCAAAATCTTACTCCCTCAAAGGGGAAAGGCACACAGTTGTTAGCACCCCTTGTTTTAAAGCTTAAAGAAAGCACGTTAAGAAGCCAGAGAAAACATCTTAGAAGCCAAAGCACCGGTTTGGATGGAACATTCAGAGGCTCAGCAGCTGAATCTACTGCAAGGTGCCTCAACGCTTCAGCCTGTAACCCTGGGGCAGTTTTTCAGTGCTTTGTCCCACAGAAGCCATGTCCCCAGGCCAGGCAGCTCAAATGACCCCACAGGGCAGGCGTGACCCACCTCGGTCCTGCGCGATGCTCGACTGGTTCATGGAGGGGTGCAGGATCGTGTCCGACTGGCCACTGGGAGGGCGGGGAGGCATCTGATTGCCTGGGCCACAAAAAGGACACCCATCATCAGCAGCTGCTCTCCACAGACCCAGCAGGCACATCCCAGAAGCCCAAACCACCCCAGGACAAGGGGATGGTGGCCACGGTGAGGAGGAACAACAGCAAGTGGTCACCTCAGGCTGTGCAATGGCACTGCTGGCAGCCCACCCATCCCTGTCACACAAACCAAGAGCTCAGGGGACAGCAGTGACCACACAGTGCTGACCCTGGGCAGTTCCTCCCCTCTGGGCACCACAGCTCAGCCCCAGCAGAGCAGGGAGGTGAGAGGTTACCTGGGACTGCAGCAGGGGAGAGGGGACCGGAGCGAGACTGAGCAACGCTGGCTGGAGATCCAACTGGGGAGGGGGAGGGTCCTCTGATGCCTGGCAGGTGAGGAGAGGTATGTGGCGAGAAAGGAGACTGAGCTGGGTTACTCTGCTCTCCTTGGCTGCTGGAAATCCCTGATGTGCTTACTCCAGGGCTCAGGGCTCCTTCAGTCCCCATGGGCAGGTCATCTATGGAGCCAGACAGGTCCTGCAGGGCACAGAAAACACATCAGAAACCACAGAGCCACGGGGCTGCTCCCTCACACACCTCTCAGGAGGAGCATCTGTCCCTGGGCATGCTGCACACAGCAGCCAGTGAACTCTGTTTACTGGTGCTACCAAAGGCTGCTGCAGACATGTCTTATCCTGCTGCCAGTCTGAACCCAGGAGCTCCTGAGCTGGTTTGCTGCTGGCCCAAACAACTGGCTAATTCTGCTATTTGCTCCTTTTCATTCAGTTTAGAGGTGGGAAGTTAAAGAATGCATCAACAGCACACGTCAAACTGCAAACACAGGAGACAGTCCATGTGATCGTGGCTTGGAAGGGAAACGTGGCTCAGCCTCTGAAAGACAGAAAACTCCTGCCTCACCATAATTAATTCATAAACCTCCTATGAGCTGGGAAACTACTCACTTGAGATGGATAAAAACAAACTAAACAGAGATTTAAAAGAAAACCATAAAATACTCTTCAGGGTTCCCACTTCCCTTTCTTCAAAGACAGCAAAAATTAGCAGTTACTGCATCAACCTGTAAAGTTTAGCTTTTCTCGAAGGCAAGGCTGGAAAACACCCTTCCTCCTGCATGCTTTCACCTTGGAGAAGAAAAGCACAAAGAGCCTGAGAGAGCTGAAACCTCCAATTGCCACAGCAGCAAAGCGATAGCATCAAAAACCAGCTGGCAAAGTGTGAAAAAAAACCAGGGATAATTCCAAGGAGTTGATGTGCAGATCCAACATGCCCAATTGTGCTGCTGGTTGATAACAAGGTGCATCAGCTGTTCAGGCTTGGCCTGCAGTGAATGAGTCAGGAGCAGCCAGAGGAAGTGGCAGCTATTTGAACAGAAAGCTGGGAAGTTGTAACTATTCCAGGGATTAGATAAAATCTCTGCCAGAGGTTCAAAGGATCACGGCAGGTGAAGAAGTGGAGGCCAAAGCTTACCAGGACTTCACTTACCCTTCCTAAGTCTTCCAGAGCAATCAGCTCTGGATCAGAAGGGTTCTGGGTGAGTCCTGAGGGAATCCCAGGTCATTTTCCCTGCACAGAATCCAGCTGAACAGCACAAGCTGAGCCAACCTCATTTAAACCCCACAGAGAAAGGCCAAGCCAGCTGATAAATCACCTGGACACCCTGGTTTCATTTACACTGACACCATTCCTGGTTCAGCAGCAGTTCAGGGAGTGTTTTCCCAGCTCTGGCAGTGCAGATGGGCCTGGAACACCAGAGAACTCATCAGCCTTGGGGAGCAGGAGCCCTCACACCCAACACCAGCCTGCCAGGGGATGTGGAAAGGCTCTGACAGCACACCCAGGACATGGAAGTCATGGAGAAGTGGAATTCTGGAGGAATAAAAGCCAACACAGGTGACACTCAAGCACCTCACATGTGACAGGGACATTCAGAGGGACAGGGGCAGGGCTGGGCCTCAGCACCACATTCAGCTGCTACAGCACAGCAATTTCCTCTGTTTTAATGGAATTTGAACAAAATGCTTCTAACAAACGCTGCCAAGTGTTCCACTGGAGCTGCAGAGCCCAGACACTTGGTGGGATGATTTAGAGCAGAGCGTGTCCTCCCTCCCCTTCCATTACTGCTCCTGTTGGAGAGCTCATTTCCTGCACCACAGTCTCTGAGGTATATTTGCTTACTGCTCAAGTATTATCTTCCTGAGGGAAAAAAAAAGCTTTGTTTTATTTCAATGAAAGCTAAAAAACTGCAGAAAAAGCCTAAAAATAGTGTCTGAGATCTCTTTCAATTTTCACTACTTTCCTATTGTAACATCAAAAGCATTGCTCCTTTTTGCAGCTATTTGGGTGTTTTTCCCTGGACAACTTTGACAAATCCCACATTCCTACTGTGGAAACCATCTGAAGTGGGAGTAAAGAGACATTATTTCCAACATTTCGCATTAAAAAGCATCAACCAACACAAACAATCAGGAGCAAAACATTCCTCTTGCTGAGATTTACTGCAGCCACTGATAGAAGACACACAAAGAGATTCCCCTGAGAGCCTATGAAGGGATCAGAACATCCAGAAACCAGTTCAGTCCAGCCTATAACTGGATGGGAACACTGGCGTGTCCCTTCAATACATGAAGGTAGCTTTAGTTTGATCCACCAAGTGCATCCAAACACTTTTCCTCACTGCTGAAATGAAGCTGGAGGCCAAACCCATTTCCAGCTCTGAAATCCTGCACCACATAAGCTCCTGGTGGGGATTTTAGAGCAGTTAAACGTGGAGAGCAGAGGGGCAGGGCCTGAGCTGCAGACATGAGGAGCTTTTAGGCTCAAGGAAAGAAAAAAACCAACAATAAAACCAATAAAAATGTGCACCTGAGACAAACAGTGGCGTGGAAGAACAGATACAGAGCAAGTGTGCAAGGTGAAATGTGATTTCCTTCCTTTATCTGGGGGTAAGTGCTTCTCCAAGAGGCAAGAGAGAAAGTTTTGGGTGCAGGGACCTCAGGATGTGTGGAGGTCACTGCTCCATGGCCTGGGCAATATTCTACATAACTGGGCAGTCCAGGAGGGCAAGGCTTGGCAATGCCAAACACAAAAATATCTGCCAGATGTAAAATGAAGGAATGTCAAAAACAGTTTGAAAATTAACTCCTAAGAAGTAGATAACAATCTCCAGAGCTGATGCCTTCGACCTTGCCTGTGTATCAAGTGCTTTAGTACTCAAGCAATTTTAAACCATCCCATTTTAATGAAGCAGGTGGATCCTGGGTGGCTGCACCCCTGTGAGCAGGGCTGACACACCATGAGGGAGCCCAGAGGAGCAGCAGGGCTGTAGCTGTGCATCAGGCTCCCACATTATCAGTTGCAATGAGTTTAAAGGGAATTACACATCCTCCTTTCCCAGCTGTTGGGACATGGCTTGAAACAGGACCGTGATAATCAAGTAACTCCTGAAGTGACTTTCACCTCCACAGATACATAAGTTTTATGAATTCCAACAATAAAGTCATTTCCTAGCAAAGAAGGGTTCTGCCAGCACAGCAGCATTTTTCTGAGGGTGTTATTCAGCAGGACTGAGCTGCTCAGAAGGGAAACTCCTGCAAGGGGAAGGAGAAAACATGGACTGGAGTGTCTGAGCCCCAGCAGCTCATCAGTGGGGAGCTGGCTCCCTCCCAGCAAATTCTCTCTCAAGATGTCAAACACCAGGGCACCACGGGTCAATTAAACCTAAAGGACACCTCCAGCTCTGATACCCCCAATCAGGGGAAAAGGAAATCCCTGCATCTCCCTCCAGTCTGTTTTCAGGGCAGCCCTAGCAGGGAAGCCTTCAGAAACAATAAAACCCGGTGGAAATAATGGAGACCTGCTGCTGTCAGGGGGTTCTGGATGAAGCCCAAGAGCAGAGGGCCTGGGAGGTTTTATTTGCCTCCCACGGAGCACCAGGAGGAGACCTGGGGAAGGCAGGGCAGCAGCAGGAGCAGGGCTCTCCCCTTCCCTCCCCTGCCAGCACAGCCAGGGAGCCCAGACAGGAGGTGAGGCTCGGCAGCAGCAGCTCTGCCAACTCAAGGAAACGTCAGGGTCTGGAGAATTTCCTCACGTGTTTCCAATGTGTTTTTTATGCATTTTATTGCTCATCTGCCATGCAGATCAAAAACGCTGGAGGGATTCCAACTATTTCACACAGAATCTCACACTCCAGGCTGGCTGCAGCCCCAAAGCCTGAGTTTCTTCACTTGAAATAGTGCCCAGTGTTATTTTGGGATGTGACCTGATAGCGGAAGCCCACGGGGACCCTGCGAGGGAGCGGTTCCAGCTGCGAGTGGATGCCCGAGCCGGGCCGGTGCCAGCGCGGGGCTGGCAGAGCCAGCATTGGCACCAGCAGCTCCTGCTCACACCACAACAAAACCCTGCTGCAATCACACCATGGGTACCCGCAGGAGGGGCCAGGGGAGTTCACCCCTCGCAGGGAAAGGGTTGCAAGCCCCGGCACGACCAGCGCAAGGAGCAGGGTGGTTTGTGCTGGGAAGAGCCGGGATTCTTTTATCTGGCAGCAGGAACCACCACCCCTCTATCTGATACAGCTCATTTGTTAAACAAACAGACATGAAACAACCAGAAATACTTAAGATCAAGGTAACAAAATCCCAGAGGAGCGGAGAGACTCAAGGCTCTGCTCAGGCCCATCCCACTGCTCTGGAAGAGCACGAAGAGTGACCAGAAAGCAAATGGAATTCCTGAGCCTCCCCTGCCCAGCCCCAGCCTTGGCCCTTCCACGTGGGAAGTGTGGGGGAACAGGGAATGATCTCAGCACCATCAGATCACCCGACAGCACTCAGGGAAATTATGGTCTGAGACGAGCATGTGGTGGAGCTTATAAATTCTGTAAGGCCAGTTGTTTCCATAAGATCCTCACAAGCAACATCAGAGAACAATGGCTAAATTTATTCCCCAGTTCTTTCTGAAAGGGAAAAAGCCTCTTCCTTCCTTCTAATTGAAATACTCACTTTCTATTACAGGCTCTTTTTCTGTGCAGTTGCTTTTCCACTTACTCAAGAACTACCAACATTTAAAAATCACAAGCTTGTCCTTTCCTTCCCCTTTATTTCCACACCCAAAATACCTCAATCCTCTCTATCACAACAATCACACAGCTGACTGGCAGGATCTCCCTGCTATTTTGGGGACATGGATAGACTTGTTCCTCCTTTGGCAGCACAGACAAATCCTGCCTCTCATGCTCCACAGAACACTCTCTCCTGGAGACTTCCCCATGCTCCACTCACAGCACAGCCACAAAGGAATCTGAGGCTTTCACTGATGTGACAGAAGGGTCTGGAGAGGCCCTGCAGCCCCAGTGCCTTTCCATATTAACCTCTTCCAGGTGGGTTCCCCAGCAGAAACCAAAGCTGGAGCTTGGGAACAAACTCAGCTCCAGTAGAAACCCAGCTGATACTTTTCATCCAGAGAGATTTATCATCCAATGCCCCCAAAGCTGACAAATCAAGAGTCAGAACAGAGATTTTCCAAGTCCCATCCTATCCCAAAAACATAAAGCTTGTGCCAGGGATGACCATCATTGCCCTTACTCTGCTCTTCTGCCACCAGTTATTGTGGAGAGGAACCTGAGTCCATCTTTGCAGCACCAAAAGCACCTTCAGGATCGTTCCTGCTGTGGGTATGGGCTGGACAAAACACAAAGGGAATGTTCTCCTTCAAAATGGGACAAGACCAGCAGTCAGAAGGAACAAAGGGATTTATTTGCAATGAAATCACTGGGATTGGCCCCTTGGAGATGTCCCTGGAAGCCCAATCTCTGATCTGAGCAGGGATGACATGAGAGCAGCCAGAATTGAGTTCAGCAAGAGAAAAAACATCAAGATCCTGGTACCAAACTGAGTGTGCCATAAAGACCTGGGAGCCCTCATGTGCCACTCACCCTGCAGTCCATACAGAGAGGAAGAAGTGCTAGAGTTCACTGCTTCAGAGGGAAAACACCTGCCCACTAAACCCAGCACCAGTGAGGTAACACCAGCAGGGCTCCAGCCTCTGCTGCAGAGCCCATGTTCCCTTCCCTTCCAGGGAGCTTCAGCTCCTCTCAGGCAGCAGCGCTGACAATCATAAACCTAAGATGGGGACTGGAACGTGCCAGAGAGATTCGTGCGGTTTCCTTGCTCAAAAAAGAAGCTGAAAAGCTCATTCTTCCAGGCTGGCTTCAGACAAACTGGGAGAAGCTGCTGGCTCGAGCTGCACTGCAGGGAAGGGAGCCTTCGGAGAGGAGGCTGGCAGGAGGAGGGGCTCGGTGCCACACGAGCAATTTTACTCAGATTGCAAAAATAAGCTGCTGCTCTAATCCAGCTCAGTGCATCTAGGTGAGTGTGGTGGGCTGGCAGAGAGCAGGCACAGGCTGGAGCAGGAGGGAGGGCAGGGGAAGCACTGCTGGCTGTGCCACATTCCTGCACCGGAGCCCTGCGGAACAGCCGGCGCTGCTACCGCAGCAGCCATTGATTTTTCAGAGGTCGATACTCCACTCCCACAGATCTCCTCGGCAGGAGCTTTAATCACATCTCCTGCTCCTACCCTGTGCCACCCCTCCTTCTCTTCCCCCTCCAAATAAAATAAAATAAAATATATTAAAAAAAAAATAGGGAAGGCGAGGGGGTTTTCCTCCCCCTCCGAGCATGGAGCAGACGAACAAATCTCATCTTCTCCGTCTTTGGAGAGCAGAGATTCAGAGCTGTGGTTGCAGCACAAAGTGGAGAAGGAGTAACATGATTCATCCACAGAACAAGATGTCGCTGGAGGGAGAACCCGCCGTGTGGAAGGGCAGCATTCCCACCCCAAAAGTGCTGGGCTCTTCCACAGGACCCTGGGAGATGCAGCAGCAAAACCCCACACAAGAGTTCCCATTTAACCCTTTGGAGGCTGCTCAGCTGGTAGAAAGTACTCCCAGCTTTACACAAACACTGGTACAACATCAAACATCCAAGGCAGCACAAAGATTCCCATTTTTTCTGGACAGGGCAGTGTCACTTCAGCTGTCCCAGAAGCTGTCCCATCCATGCAGCTGTTGTCCGTGACACCTCCAGCTCCTACAGCAAAACAAGCTGCAGGAAAGAGGCAGGAGGATCCTGGGCACAGGGAGCAGCAGCATGGCAGCAGCACCAGAGGATGCTCTCAGTGGATTTCTGGAAGTTGTGGGGATGCAGAGATCTCCAAGTCATCAGTGGGAAAGGTTGGTCTTGGGAAGGGGCAGGTGCAGGAGGGAAAAGAGAGCAGGTCTCAGCTGTCAGACCTGTGCATTCCAAGAGCTTTTCTTTTCCTTCCACAGGCTTTCACATCTCCTCATCCAAGCCTGAAGACAAACCCCAGCTCCCACAGAGCACAGAATCATGGAGGAGGCAGGAAGTTCCCCTTGCAGTGCCAGACTCGAGGATATTCCCATTCCCCAGCTTCTCTGGAAGGCGCTTTCCAGGCTCATGTTCCACACACTGAGACTCCAAAGCATTTAGTCATGCCAGCATGTGACTGTGCCACCATGCCAACCACCCCAGCCAGGGTGGGCAAAGGGAAGCAGCAAAGGCAAGAGGCTGAAATTATTACAAAATTTACAAGGCCCCTGTTCAGAAAATACTTTGGATTTTAAGGTAAATCAGCTTTTAGTATTCTCATCAGCCTCTGGAACGATTAACAGTGACAGGATCAATTTCTAAAAAAGCAGGAGGAAGATTTTAGGACAGAACAAGATTTCTAAGGTCTCAGGCATTTTCAAGTGTGGTGAATCCAGTGGTTCTTCCCCTGGATGTTGTCCCTGCCCATGGCAGGGGGGTGGAACTGGATGATCTTTAGGGTTCTTTCCAACCCAACCCACTCTGTGCTCCTGGACTGATTCTAAGAGGCAGCTGGAAGCTGGCAGCTCCTTCCCAAACTCCCTGGTACCTGTGGGAAGGCAGGCATGGCCCCCACTTCCATCCAGAGCTGTCTGCAGTGCCACCCCAGGCCTGGGGCTGCTGCTCTGGTGGGATGGGGACACTGGAGACACATTTGGAGAGAATCAGGGAGCTGCTCCTCTCTCCTGGCTCAGAGCAGTGAGCAGGCACAGGGAGAGGTAACACATCCATGGAAACCTGGCCCAGGCCAGGCTGACGTGGGCTGGTGCTGCCCTTGGGGTCAGGGTGCCAGGACAGTCCATTCCTGAAGATGCCACTTCTTGTCATTTCAGGAAATTAAACCTTTTGTTCCTTTCCCTTAACAGAAGCTTCTACTTTCCAGATTCAAAACTGTAATAACAACCAATCCTACAACTCTTGCAATTACCAGGACTGATGGAGGATCCTGGTGTGACCCATCCCAGCCCATGGGAGCATCCCAAGCCCTGGCCCCCTGCCATGCCCCACACGTGGGCACCACGTGGAAGGAGTTTTCCCCATGGCATTTACGATCCCACAAGTCTCCAAGACAAGTCAATCCAGCAGGCCAGGAGCACAGTAAGAGGGAAATTATTCCTCAGGTGTGGTGGTGTTTAAAGCACCATAGGGTTAAAAATCCCTGCAGCACAGAGGAAGGTGACACCGGGGGCCCTCCCTCCCAGCACAGCGTGTTCCCCTCCAGCAGGGCTCAGTTTGGATGGGAAGGGAAGAGGATGAGGATCAAACCTCCAACGTAAAACTCACAAGAGGCTCCCACACCCTTTAAAGGGTGTCCAGTGACGCCGAGTCAGCAGCAAGAAGGAAGTGAAAGCCTCATTTCCCCGGCCTGCAGCACGAGCTGCTCATGGGCAGGGGCTCACCCTGCATGGGCACAGGAGGAGGGACACGTGTGGCAGAGCAGGGAGCACTGCCTGGGGACCCAGAGCAGGACTGGGCACCCTGCAGCCGGGTCCTGATGCAGCATTGTCCAGGGTCCCAGAGCACAGCCATGTCCTGCTGCAGCTCTGCCCACCCTGCAGCCATGCCCTGCTCCTGCTCCAGCACTGTCCAGGATCCCAGAGCAGCTCTGCCCACCCTGCAGCCATGCCTTGCCCCTGTTCCAGCTCTGCCCACCCTGAGCCATGCCCTGCTCCTGTTCCAGCACTGTCCAGGATCCCAGAGCAGCTCTGCCCACCCTGAGCCATGCCCTGCTCCTGCTCCAGCACCGAGCTGCCTCCCCGCCGTGCCTGGGCCTGACCCAGGGCCCATCCTGGGCCGGGGGAGCTGCATCCCCAGGCAGGGTCCAGCCCCAGAGCCTTCCCCAGGCCAGGGAAGGGCTGTGCTTTGGGGAATGTGAGGCAGGCACAGGCAGGAAGCTGAGCTGAGCTGCTCTGGCCCAGAATAGAAACAGGAAACGAGCCCGGCATGAGCGCAGCAGCTCCTGCAGCGGCTCCAGAGGGATGCTCGGATGCTCCTGTGCAGAGCCCCCGGGGTGGGGGTTCCCCCAGCACAGGGTGGGATCGGATCCCTGCAAACCCGAGGGAGGGTGGCAGGAGAGAGAATTGCCACATGGACACACAGCAAAGCAGCCCTGGGGCAGGGCTGAAGGTCAGGGCGGCGCTGGAGATGCTCTCCACAGTCAACAAAATATAAAAACTTGGGAAAAAAAGGCACGGCCTTCTCAAGGAACCATGCAGGAATGATGGGCACAGTCACACAGCAAGAAAACCTCGGGCAGAGGAGCAGTGAACAAGGAAAAATACATTTTTAACTTCTGCTACCACCATAGCTTGGGATCAAACCCTTGAGATGGCACAAACTGGAACGCAGGATCTGCACCGCCAGGGCTTCAGGTGCTCCTGGGGGAAGCCTCGGGGTGCTGCTGCCTTCATCTGCATATCCACTGTGCTGCCCTGCTTTGAAATGCACACACTGCTAATCCCTCTCCTAAGGCAAGCAATAAGACAAGCTCAAAAGGCCAAACACAAACCAAACAGAAGCAGGAAGTCCCATATGGAAAGAGAAAAAGGGAGGGGAAAAAAAAAAAAAAAAAGGTTTGACATAACCAGCAGATTCAACTATAAAAGGTTCTTTCTCCCTGCCCCTGAGAAAGTTGTCAAAATTACTAATTTTGAACTGAAATTTTAAGGAAACTGGCTGCCTCCCTCCCTCCCTCCATGGCAGCTCTGGCAGTTTTTTGCTGCATTTCAGCCTGTTGCATTGATTATTTCCAGGTCAGAGGACGCAGCTGACAGAGCTCAACTTTATTCCACTTCAGGCACTCCCAGAGCAGCTGAAATGACCAGTTGGAAAGAATGGAAAATCCACGTGGTGCTTCCTGACAACCTCCAGTGTCCAAACTCACCCACTGCCTGACTGAGGGACAGAGAATCAAACCAAAACCACCCCACAACTGCTGGGGACATCCACTGACAAGATTTTTCTGCCAAAGCTCTGCAGCCTCATTCCTCTCCTGCTCAACAAACCCAAACTTTCCTAAAGCCACACTGCAAAGACCCAAGGCCAGAACCCACACCCAGAAGTTAACCATGGATCAGGAATATTTCCAGTTGGTTAAAATCCTTTCTGTCATTGATAGGACACTTTTCAGATCAAAATTCATACATAAACCAGAGTGAAACATCACTAAATAAACAAAATAGTTTCCCAATAGTGCAAAATAGCAAAATACTGAGGTTGAAACTATTCCCACTCTGCAACAAGATGAAAATAAACTGCCCAGGACAGGGAGGGAGTTTCTCCCTCAGGCTCACACTGACCAAACTAAGGACATTCTGGAGTGGGAATTCCAAAATTTTTGCCCCAGCTGCCCAGTTTGCTGCCACAAAAACATAACCTTGCTGTGTCAGGACCTCCAAAACCCTGCCAGAATTTGTCCTCCTGGTTTATTAATGGCTTTTGGGGCCAACCTGGAAGCTCAAACACCAGAGATGCCAACTTCTGTGGCTGGGAGGGAATGAACCCCTGCCTCATGCTCCACATCCATCCCAAAGACATCAGGAACTCTTTCAAGGCAGCACAGAGACAGAGACTGGGGCAAGGTAAAACCTGTCCCACGTTCCATAATGAGGGACAAAATCCTTCCCAACACACCTAAAACTCCAAAGAACGCTGCAGCAGAGCTGATCTGCAATCCAAACCCAAAGGGACGTCCCAGCACCCCACCTGCTTCCCCCAGAGCTGCTTCCATGGCTACACAGAAGGAAATTATTACCTGGAAATGTTTGACTCCTTCAGCCCCAAAACCCAAGACTCAAAAGTTAAAGGCACTGAATAAACTGGATACAACTCTCCAGGAAGAATTTTTTGCTAAGGAGAAGAAACTAGGGAATCTCCTGGGAGAAACAGATCCATCCCAAGGATTACTATTCCTCTATTACACCCAGACACAAAAGACTGTACTTCACTTCTCCTGTGCAATCGCAATCTAAGTTTAGTTTGGCTGCAATCCTGATGGAGACTCCCCAGGGAGGCAGTGAATTTTACAGAGAAATTCCTCAGCTTGCCTGCCACAGGAAGGGAGAGCAGCCAGGACACTCACAGGGAGGCAGGGCTCTCAGGGAGCCCCTCTGAGCTCAGGAGAAAGTTTAGTTCATGACACAACAATCGTGACTAGGAAGGGATCCTGAAGGCCCCACCCAGGACATTCCTCAGGCGGATCCCAGAAAAGCCAAAGGAGCTGAGCAATTTGACAATGTCCCTCCAGGAGATCAGCACCTCCTGAAAGGGTGAAGGACCAGCCAAAGGAATATCCTCCCTTTATTGCTTAGAATTCCAATGTGAACACTGATGCACAATATGAATGTGTAAAGGCCAAGGATTTGTAAAGGCACTGAGCACATAAATTTAACACTTCCCACAAACCTAAAAAGCAGGAACCTCCTTTTCCTGCTGGGGCTGATCTGTGTTTAATTAAAGATGATGCATGGCATGATTTGCCCCGATTCCAGGATACCCAGTGAGCTTTCCCACAGCACCCACCAGGCCTGGGGAAGGGCTCAGGCCTCCATAATAAAATTAAAAGCCCACAAACAAACTCTGCTCCTCTAAGTCATCCATAATGGCAAAACAGGGATCTGAGAATCCTCCTGAGCAGGATAAAACTTTCTCAAGTAGACAGACTGAGCAATATCAGGAAGATAAAAAGAAATTGATAGTGCCCTTCCACGGAGCTCGTGTTCCTGAGCATCCCCAGGCCAAACTCCGTGCAGGAGATTGATCACTGCAAAGTGAAACAAGGATTTTTGGCTGCCAGCATCCCAGAGATGCTGCCTTTAACACCCCACAGCACCCCTGGCTGAAGCCTTTCTCAGTTGCTGCTGTTCTTGTCCTACAGGATCCCAAAGAGACAACAAGGAATTATAGAAGACGTACAAGTGAGTCTCCTTTTTTAAATTTTTTTGCCTACTAAGGAAGAGAAAGGCCAAAAATACACCAGGGTTGGGTGAGCTAAATTTCTTAAATGCAAATTATTTGGTGGTAAAGGCAGGAAAACCAGATATTCCCTTGTTTCTAAGGTTCCTCCACTCTCGCAGCTGAGATGGATTTCTTTTCTTAGACTGCTCGGGAGAAGGGACAACTTGAAAAGGGCCGAATATATTTAACCACAAGGTATAAAACAAACTCCCACTTGGTGCTGAGAAGGAGCCACTTCTCAAAGCCTCGTTAGTAATTCCTATAATCCGAGTCAGAGGGATCAGTAGGATCCAGGAAGGCTCCATCAGCAGTGCCTCTGAAAGGGCTTCCCACCGTTCTGAGCTACAGCAATTTCTTCAATTACTTCAGTGCCTTCACTTCTCCTGTGCTCCTCGCCAGAAGATGGGTCACATGGAAGAACTTGTGGAGAGGCAGAGTGGAAAGAAACATGCTATTTAAAAAGGGGTTTTTTTTTCCCCCCTCAGGCCTCAGAACAAATTAAATCTTTGTAATCAGGGTCCAAAAGAAAAAAAAAAAAAAACCCAAAACGAAAGAAGAGGAAAGAAAAAGCAACAACCCACAACTACTCCCATTAGGTGGTCAGAACTAGAATCACTTTATATTTTGGGTGACAATTTGTAGCCATGATCCGAAGGCATTATTTCAAGGAGCTCATAACAAAGCTGTTCTCATTGCTGGGAGCAAAAAATAACTCAGTTCTACACACAGCTCACTCCTCTGGCCAATCCAGCAGCAGCTCCCAGCACTGACTTAGCCAGTGGCTAAAGAAAAAAATAAAAGCTCACTCACTTCCTACTGGTTAGAACAAAAGTTACCAGCAAAATTGGAACTCAGCAAGTCCAAACTTTTCTTTCAAGCCAGAGGCAGAGACCAACTTGTGCAAGCTAACCTAATCTTTCAACCCTTCTTTGTTTTCTTGATGTTTTAACACAAAATTAAACTACTGTGGCCCAAAACCTGCTGGAACACTGGGCACTACCCTCATCTCCAACTGGTCACTGCACATTCAGATTGAGGATGCCAAAGAAAATAGAATTCTCCATCTGCCAAGGTAGGAGCTACATGGGACTATCTTCCTCACTCCAGATACCAATCAATTTGTCTTTTTCACCAACTGTTCAGTCAGACTGGACCAGAGAAGCTTAAATCAGCAGCATAAGGACCCAATGAGACAGAAAGGCAGTGGTGCTCCAGTGCCAACCACCAGTGCCACAGTGGGCCAAGGAACAGGAAAATAAGATAAAAATGAGGATTTCCCCTGCAGGTCAGGGCCTACTCTGACAGCAGTCAGGTACTTCAGGCACTGCACACAGAGATCTCACAGAATTAACTGCTTTAGGTAGAACCTGCAGACCAGAGCGCTCAGGGTTAAACTTCCCTCTCAAATCCATTACTTTTGTAAATTACATTCAATCTCCAGTGGGAAGCCAGAAGCTAATGACTTAGTAAAAAGCACAGGCAGCCTCCATCGTTGCCATTTCCACGTGGAATAGTACCAGTGCTCATTTCTCCTGCTGTGCTCCTGATTGCCCTCGGCCCAGGCCCCACTCACCGGCAGGCTGGAAGGTCTGGACTGAAGATTCAAGTTCATGTCTTCTTGCCCTTTACTGGAAGCCATGGAGGGAGCAGAGGAAGCCTGGGACCCAAATGAGTCTTGAGATAACTCCTGAAACATCAAGAAACACACAAAACAGAAGTCACAAATGGGAATACAATGAAGCTCCTGTTGGAGTCACTCTGGGATATTCTCACATTGTGGCAGATTTAGGCCCCCTTGGTGACATTTGCCCAAAACTGGAGCCAGGACTGAAAGCCAGCACACACAAACACTGCCCAGGGCTGGGAGCACAGGCTGAGGGCCATGACAGAACAGCCATGCTCCAGCTTTCCCTCATCATCCCTGGAGATCTCAGGCTGTCCTGGACCTGCCCCCTCTGCTTCTCCACCTTCACCATCTCACCCTCACTCCAAGTACCTCATTACACAAACAAGGCAAGTCAATCAAACCCTTCCACTCCTCACAGGCTGCCCTGGATGTGTTGCAGTGTTTGCTGAAAGGTCCCATCTTTGCTCCTCCTCCCCAAAGCCAAGTTTTACCTTTGCTGGTCACCACCAGGAGCAGCGCCCAGATTTGGCCATTTTGTCCCACCCAGTTCTCCGTGTGTATCTCAACCACTCTGAACTCCCATCCCAGCAGGTTTACACCCCGATATCCTCCCAACACAGCCCGGAGAAGGCAGCAGGGCGGGGGGCAGCCTACCTGAGGCGGGGGGAAGGGCTGCTGCGGGTACGGGCTGGGGGGCTGCTGATGCGGCGGCTGCGACGGCTGCTGCGAGTAGGGCGGCTGCGCCCCGGCCGGCGGCTGCGCCTGCTGCTGCTGCTGCTGGTACGAGGGCTGCGAGTGAGCGGGCTGGGACGGAGGCTGCTGCGAGTAGGGAGGCTGCTGCTGCTGCTGCTGCTGCGGTTGAGGGCTCTGCTGGTTGTAGTAGGGGGTCTGGCTCTGCTGCCCGTAGGCGCCGGGGCCCTGCTGCCCGTACGGAGGCATCTGCGCGGGGAGAGATGGAGCGGCACGGTCACAAAGGTGCTGCTCACACACGCACACGGATTCTGCTCAAGGAGCAGAAATTTCTGCTCCAGAAATTCAGAAACCTGTGCAGAGCAGTAATGCACTGGAAATGCCACTACCTAGATACGTCCCAGACAACAGCAGAAGTCACTCGTGTGTGACATTATTCTTGGCAGTAACCAAGTTTTACCAGGCATCATAGCTACGTTTTTAGGGATCCCTATCTGACCACCCTTCAACAAAAGTAACATTGAAAGGAAAGACTTCTTGCTCCAACAACAAAAAAAAATAAATTGCTTTTTGAATCCTGCAAACAGTCCAGCAGGCGCCACTTGGATCATGTAATGAGCCAAAACTGACCTGGAGTCATTTCTTGTGCAAAGAACAGCTGTGTCTCTAACACAGCACAGCAGAAAGAGGATCTCCCTCCCCTGCTATTTATTTTTCCCTTGCTGGCTTCACTGCTCTGCCACCGCCTCTCTCGGAGGCAAGGATTCCCCAGGGAATGGATCCCACCTGGATGCAGGTGTGGTACTGAACACAGCCTGGAGAAATGCCATTTTACCCCACTAACCGCTGCAGCCTGGCTGGGGCAGTCACGGCTCTTTGGCTGTGCAAGCTGTGGAGGCCGTACCTGTTGTGCATACGAGATGCTGCCCATGGTACTCTGCGTCCTGCTCTGCATTCCCATGGGGTATCTCTGGGGGCCCTGGGGCCCGTAGGGCTGCCCGGGGTAGCCGTGGCCCTGCTGCGGCCCCGCCTGCGGCCCCTGCTGCTGCGTGTAGGGGTTGTTCCCTCCATAGGGCTGAGGCCTCATCTTCCCCATCTGATCCATCGGGCTCGACGGCTGCAAGGCAACGTGGAACACGTTAGGAACGGTTCCTTTAAACATCCCGGCTTCCCAAAATCCCCAGCAGAAAACTTGGGGCAGGTCGGCGCCAAGGAGAAGCTCGTCTGCCTCTTCCCAGGTGCTAAACCCCAAAGTTACCTTTGCAATTACAGCAGGACTCCTGCTGCCCTTCCAAACCCACCATTCCACCAAGAACAAGCCCAGTGAGAAGTCATTTAATGCTGACATCTCTTCCGTGGCAAGACAGGGAAGAAGGGGGGGAAGGATCATCAAAAAAAAATCAATTATCAGGGTAAGTGGCTTTTCCCCATTGCAGGTAGCAGTCAATGTCCAGATATTCCACAACAGGGTAAATTTAGGCTGAAAATTTAAATATTCACAAGAAACACTACTTCTTTCACGTATAACAAGGTCTCCCAAAACACTACAGGCTGTTAATTTACACTTATGCATTTCAATTAATGCACATTGATGTAGTAACACTGGGCAGTGCTGCTGACATCCAGTCTTCAAGACTGCAGCTTCATTTTTGAGTATTTTTTTTACACGTGCGTTTTGTCTGCTGCCTTTTGGAGAATAAAGAGTTTCTAAATCAAATCTATTCAGATGCACATAAAAAAAATTGTCAGCCTCAAAAGTCAAGTCCCTGAGCTTTAGAGCAGAGACAATGAGATGAGTGAAGAAATGCAACTTTCCTTGGACTTACTCATCTGTGCTACCCCTGCCTGGAGCCAAGATTCAGGAATAGTCAATCGAATTTCCTGAAAACACTATAAACCTCAACACTACAAAACCTCAAAACAGGGCTTTTTCACCTTGGCAGTTATTCCCTCACTAAAGCAAGGGCTGTTCTGGCATGCTGACCTCTACATGAATCCCAGCACAGTCCTTAACCTCCATTCCTTGGACTGAATGGGAATCCTTCCCTGAGCTCCTGGTGACCTAACTAATCCCAATTAGATGTTTTCCACAGATCACCATGACAATGGACTCTCTATTACACCATCCCTTCCTGCCACCCCTGGGGTGCTGTTTGTACAGATCCACCCTCTCTTGCTGAGCTCAGGTGCTTGAGGAGTGGCCCTACAGGTCTGCACAAGCAAACCTCACACACAGCTCAGGCTGGAAACTCCACAGAATCCCAGAGACCAGAGCAGGATTTCACTGATGTTTGCAGAATCCACCCTCTTACTGGGGGGGGAAAAAAAAAAAAAAAGTTCTTGCAGCATGCTGCACTTGAGAAAAGCCTTCCCCAGCAGCCAGCACAGCTTGGAGCCCCAGCACACATTTGTGTGCCCAGCTGTCTGTGCAGTGTGGCTGCCAGGGAGGCTCAGCCCCAGCCAGCAGCGAGCACAGGGACACCACAGGCAGCTCGTGGGGCTCTGCTGAGTGGGCATGGCAGGAAAAGCCCCACTGCTGGAAAAGGGAGAGGCTGCTGGCTCCAAGGGAATTTGTGTCAATATGGCACAAGGTGATGCAGAGCAAAGTCCAGGTGCTCTGTTCTACCCCAGCTCAGGGCTTCCACCCCTGGAATCTGCCAGGCTGCAAGGGACCCACAAGGGTGCAGCTCTTAGCCCTGCACAGGACACCCCAGAGCCATCCTGTGCCTTGGCAGTGTTTCCCAGATGCTCCTGGAGCTCTGGCAGGCTCGGGAAAGCCAATCCCTCAGTGAGCAGGGCGTTTGCCATCCCGGGGAAGCTGTTCCCAGCTGACCCCATGCAGTGACTCTCCCTGCATTCTGGATTCTGGATGCCCTCCCATGCTCAGCTGGGCTGGATGTTCCCATTCTCGGCCATACTGACACCAAACCAAACCTGAACAGGGTTGATTCCATGTTTTATATTCAAGCTATCACAGATGCTGCTGCTGGGGAGTAGCACGGGCTCCAAGGAGGCTGCAGATTCCAAGGCAGCCCCAGATCCCTGCCCTGGGAATGCCCTGGAGCCCACGCCAGGCACCCACAGGGGTCTGTGCCAGCTCAGAAAAGGAGCTTCCATTCATGGGGGCAGAAAAAAGAGGTCTTTGAAGGCTCTGGTGGAGCCCTCAGAGCTGCAGGGCCTCAGTCCTGAATGGAGCACCCATGTGGAGCTCCCATACACCCTAAAAGATGCAAATTGTGTTTACATCTCCCCAGCAATTGTCCCTGATGCTTCCCAAGTCTTGCCTTGTGGGTATCCCCTTGCATTACTGACATCTTCTCCCTGCCCACATTATCTCCTTTGGTATGTAAAAACGGGGCCACAGGAGCTTTCCCAGCCCCTGGCTTTTGACTTCAGCCTGCTCTCACCACCCCCAAGCACTCACATCCATCCTTCCACCTGGCAAAGTGCAACTTTGGGGTTACTGACTAAATATTTCAGCATCTTCTCCGTTTGTTACTTGCTTCCTCCTGGTTGTAACTCACCTTTGCAGCCTTTTACCAAGGGCAGCTTCTCAAACACATTTCTTTTTGGGTTCTTTTCCTGAACTTTTTTTTTTCTGAATACACTCACACATGCTGCCACCCCTGCACTGATTTTCTTGTCTGTGGTCACCCACAAGACCAACCATCTCTTCAGGGAGGAGAAAACAAGGTGAAGATTCACTTTTCCATGACTCCTACAGGAAGCATGACAACTACTAAAAAACTTCCAAGAAACATTTGGAACCGTTTATGCAGCCATTAAAAAAAAAAAAAATAGAGATAGAGAAAAGAAAAAAAAAACCCAAAACACAAACCCCAAACATCTTTCCAGGATGTGACCAAGTCGTCACCTCGGCTGCTCAGCGTAGGAGGACACGACGTGCCTCAAGCTGCCACCCTTCCACCAGGCCCTAGCACAGAGAGGGTGCTAAAAACAAACACAGAGAGCAGCTAGATTGCAGCCTTGTGGATAAAATTCTATCACCAGGAGGAATGTAAACGCCAATTAATCCCTAATGAAGGAATTATTTCATACACACACTCCTGACTCGTAGCAAGGCTAATTCGTGCTCGCTGGGGTTGCCCTGTACATCTCAAATGGTGCCATGTGCTGTTTCTTCCTTGAAAATATCCCATTAATTCAGAATATCTCACACATCTCTGTTGCTGATGGGGCTTTAGCTGCTCTGGACTTGGTATTGCTGCTCTGGCTCAGAGTCAGCCATCAGGAAGCTTCCTTGAATCTGCTGCCCCAAAACCTTTTTAGAGAGCTGAACTCTGTGTGGCTCAAGAAAAGAACCAAGCTGAGATGCAGGGACTGATCTAGGGCTGTGTGAGGATGCTGGGAGGAGCAGAGGCTGCACAGCCCCTCTGCACAGCCGTGTCACAGCAGATGGGCACGCTGGGAGGAAGCACCAACACGTCAGGGTAAATACGGAAATACCAAACCCCGACTGCAAAAGGCTGGAAATTCTTCTCCGGCTGATACATGGGAAATCCTTTCAATAGGAAACCACGGGAGTAGATTACTGTGATTACACTTCAAAAGCAAAGGCCCTGCCACAGAGAGACATAATTGAGAGAAAGTGTTGCTCCTTGATCACTGAAGTCCAGACCCCCTGCTTACACCTCCCTGCATTCATAGAAATTGCCTCTATTCTCCCTCAATCCCACTATCTCTGCTGTTGTGTAACACCAGTAAGTACCAAAACTCCACAAAACATTGTCCTGCCACCAGCCAGGCTTCCAAAAACAAAGCTGTGTGGTTTGGTGTGTAAAGAGAATGACCATAAGCCCATGCACCAGAGAAACTGTGGAGCTTTGGGGGTAATTTAAGATATTTCTAGACCAAAAATTTGTAACAGCAAGCCCAGAGTGAGCTTAAAATTGCCGAGTTCAAAAGCTCTTCAAATCACTTTGTGTGATGTGAAGGGTGTCAGGCCCCTACAATGAGGCAGTGCAGTGAAACCAGCTCTTCCTCCAAACAACACCGCAGTTTTCCGTAAGAAACAAAAAAAGCTTGAAGCAGACAAGAGGATCCCATGAACAATTCTTTTCAGATTTTGTCCGGTGGAAGAGAAATTTGGCCTCTTGAATGAATAGCTTGGTTAAATTGGAGAGGACTTGCTATTGGTCCTGTCAGGAAAATGAGTAAAGGGAAGAGGCAAATCCCACTTTGGAAGCAAGAGCCAAACTCTCCACAGCTGTACAGAAAAATGGAATTCTGACTTTCCCCATTACCTTATTACATATTTGTATTTTATTGGGCCAGAGGAAGAAAAGGAGGGAGAGTCATTTACTGAACTCTCCAGATTCAAATCAGCATCATTCAATTATTGGCAAACGTGGGTGGGTGTTGGCTACAAATGGTTTCTTCAGCTGCCCCCCTGACCCCCTCCAAAAATAAAAAGGCTGAAAAAGTAAGAAGAAAAGCCCTAAGCTCTCACCTTGGCTTTGAAATCTTTTCCTGACCAGCTCTGTTGTCCGTTTTTTGTGATAAAAAAATAATAAAAAGCATTCCTGGCTGTTTAACCGAGAGAAGCCCTAATTGATTCCCACAGTCATTAACCTGCATTTTACCTCGGAGAGTGGTAGTTAAGGAAGTCGGCACTGCTATTTATAACTCATCTCAAATTGAGGGCAGACTGCCTAAAATCTAACACATCCCAGCTGTACTCCTGTTTGAACTGGGGCCAAGGGAATTTTTTAAAGCAATCTTGGCACTGAATGAATGACACCAACAGTATGAGCGCGTGTGGTTGTGTTGTGGTGACGTAGCTGGAGGTGGAAGGGGACGGGGGGGCCGCTCTCCGTAAATCCCTCTCGGAGCCCAGCTCAGCCCCGAGCCGGAGCCGCCCACCCAGAACCAAACACAGGAAACGGCTTTTCCTGTGCAACGCCTTCAAGTGAGAAGCACATGGCTGATCTGCATAAAAAGCAAAGCCACGCCGCTCCTGCCAGGAAGGTTGTGCTCGGAATCCCTGGCCACGGAGCCGCTGCCTGCGAGGGCTTGGAGCCGCGCCGGGAATCCCAGCAAGGGCCGGGAACAGATGGGAAGGACCCCGGCAGCACCAGCCATTGTCTGCCTGCTGAGCGCTGCTACAAAGAGGAGCCTGCAGAACGCACAGGGAGCTGCCAGCTGCTCCCTGGCCACCCCAGCCTGGCCGGAGAACGGGGTGGAAGTGGCCAGGCTGAGACCACGTTGAGCTGCACCAGTGATGGTCAACACATCCCAAAGCCCAGGGACAAACTGCTCACCTCGCCAGCCTGCATCCCCAGGGCACCTCACTGCCGTGAAGCAAGCGGGTCTTGTAGGAGAGGGATGAGAGATTCGACCTTCCACCTTTAAACCTTCATCCTAAACCCTCAAACCTTGCCCTTTTTCACATTTTAAGGGCACTTGTGAGAGCACCAAAGTCCTGAGCAAGACAAACCCCACTTCCCGTGTGATGCTGGGTGTGATGGTAGCAGCTCACAGAGCACAGGGCTCATGAACAGTGTGAAACACAGGGAGGCATTGCCCAAAGCTGGCACGAAGCCCTGGGGATCCACCAAAACCAGCCAGGCTGTGGTGATTCCACAGCTGACAGCAGCAGCTCCTCTCCTGCGACAACACAACCATGCCTGACCCACAGCATCACCAAAACAGAGCTAACAGGGATGGGGGACACACACAGCACCCAAGGGGCAGCACAGGAGGCTCCAGCAAAGCCCAGTTTGAGCTGGTCACTGGTGTTTGCACATCAGACACTCTCACACCCATCTGTGCCTTCTAAACCCCCCCCCAAAGGCAACTTCAACTCCTCCACAAGCGGAGGAACAATCACAAACCAACAATCGTCCTCATTCAGGAGCAAACACAGCTCACCTTCCAGTGGGGAACTCTCATCTGCTCTATTTAAGGTACAACTGGCTGTGCTGAGGTCAACACCCCGGCCTGAACTCGCTGCCTTTTATAGCCCGGGTCATGCTCCCGTGCCTCTCTTCCCATGGCAGTCTGCTTTTAAACACGGACACAAGAGGCTCTGGGGAAGCTGAAGTTAAAATAAAGATCCTCCAGCAGGATGGGAAGATGCCCCCAAAAGAAAACACCCAGAAAACCCATGGTAATAAACTCCATGAGGTGTATCCACCACCTCACTGGCACAGTTTAAACAATGAGCCTGTTTCTCCGAGAATTATCATGACAGAAATGCACAGTTCCTTTTTTGCTTTTCCCCTCCCTTTTTAAACTTGAGAAATTCACCAACTTCCTTCAGTCCCTCAGCACACCCAGGGCAGACACTGAGCCCGTGCTGGCTCTGCTCAGCTCCCACCAGGGACTTGTTGCCTTCCCCCAGGGCAGCCCCATCACTTTGGGAACCCCACTCCATTCAGGAAGCTCTGACCCACACCCATAAGCCTGGAGTGCCAAAACCTGACTTCTGGAACACAGTACAGGGTTATAAATGCTCATCCCTTGGAAACGTGCAGGACAAATCCATTTTTACACAAGCTACAGAAAAATAAAACTCCTCCCTCGCCCCTACAAACCCCAGAACCTCACTTGGATTTGGACACACAACCAGGAGGTGATGGATCATCATCTCATTATCAATGGCCAATGCAGATTAAAGTTTGGCTGTCAAAACAGATGACCTCTGCTCCACAGTTTCAGTTCTGCAACCAGAAAGAGCCTGGTTTTTCTTCTGACTTTTCCCAGTAGGTCAGAGTTTGACCCAAGACTCTTTCTATTCCTCTAAACCTCTGCTAACACCCCGACCTCAGAACAAGCTCACGACACCAACACTGAAGGAGAACAGGGCTCTTTCTGCGTTACTTCAGACACCTGCTTCTACCTGGAGCTCCTGCAGACCTAAAATCTGCCCTGCTCAATGTTTATCCCCTCCTTGACCATTTGTTACCCTTTCTTTGGGGAGATCTGCTGTAACTCCAGACCCTGAGTTGTACCAGTGGAAGGAAGATGAGTGAGTTTCTCCCAGCAGCCATCCTGTGACCTGTATCTCCCTGCTAAACACAATCCAGTAATTACCCATTAACATTTCTCAGCAAGAGCCCAGTCCACACATCTCAGAGGACTTTCCAAAGCACAGCTTTTACTAATATTCTTCTAATTGATTAAAACTGACCAGAGTTTTGATTACAGCATGTATCACTATGGAACATCTCATTCCTGAAAGATGTCAACCAGCAGAAGGTGATGTGGTGGGGAAGTGAAATAAGTCAGCCCCCAAAGCCTCAGTGGAAATAACCCAGCAGCAGCACAGTGTTCATGCTCAAGTACCAGCAGAGTTGTGCTGTTTTTATTTTATTAAAAACTGGAGGGTGGGAAGGTGCCAAGCCTGCAACAAGCACTAGGATGGTTCCTCAAGGACACCTCTCCTTTCTGCAGGCTCAGAGCACATCCCTGTGCAAACAGCACAAGGGGTCCCCCACTGCCTGAGAATTAACAACAACCAGAGGACTTTCCCTCCATCTCAACTACTCACACCATGGCAAGACATTCTGACAAACACCATTTACTGATTTAAATGCAGTCAAAATTAGCAAAGTGTTATGATTACTGAACAATAGCTGATGACCAGTGAAAATTTCAGGCATTTCCCAGGCAGTCGGGGTCAGGTGATGCAGTTTGTTATTCAGACTGTGTGACCCCTATACAATTTCTATATAATTCCCCCAATAACTTCAACTTACATTTAAGATACACTTTCCTTCTATCCAAAGAACTAGGTAACAAGCTATCTATCCCTCACAGTCAGGCTTCAATTCACTTTCCAAGCACATTATTCAACCAACTCGCCCCAGGATTCCCCAAATTCCACTGCTGACTCCACCCAAAAATCCAAGCAACACCAACATGTAAAAAAAACTGCTCCTGAGCTCCATGGGAGATGATGCCAAGGAACATGTGATCCTTGTAATGAGGTGCTGCTCCTTTTAAGATGGAAAGAAACTTCCTTCCTGAATATTAAACCAGGCTTTAAGCTTAGCCAGCCTCCTACTTCTGCTCTAACGAACTGGAGGGAAGTCAACAAAAAGACGCTCAAAAGTCTCATTACAGAGCTGCTGCTCCAGCCCGGCTTCCACCCTGCACTGAGCAAGCCAGCCCATGCTGCACCACAGCCATGGGCCCAGGCCAAGCAAGCCATAAAAAACACCAGGAGGAGGAAGGGCCAGGGTGGAAGAGCAGAATTACACTCAGTGTCACCACTGCTTAAGTGATCTCACTCCAAGGAGCACGAGAGCAGCTGTTCCCCATCACCAGCGAGTCCCAAAATATTTGCTCCAAACAGCACTGAAAACCTGAAAGGGCTCCAGATGCCCCATAAATACATTCAGACACTGCAACCTGTGGCAGACTTCAGTGATTCAGCTAATTCCCTGTAACCCCTGCTTCCTTTAAAACAAGCCCTGCTGATCTCATGGACAGATGTCTTTTGCTACTGAACACAAGGGATGTTTTCCAAACCTGGAGGTCTGAAGGAAGAGCCAACACAAGGGCTCAGTGGAGTTTACTTTCTAGAATAAAGGTAGTTTTATCAATTCACTAAAAGCCTTTTCTGCACAGAAATCTGAGGGTGCTGTTGCACACTCTGGAGTTGATAAGACACCTCCAGCACAGCCTCCTGGGTTCCTTTCTAAGAACACTTTCCTGATAAATCTTCATCTGTAAAATGCAGCAGCACAGGTTTCTACCCACTTGTGTGTCTGAAAGCTCCATCTGTATTTGAATATCTCATCACTTTGCAAATTCATCTCATTTTACACAGAATGAACAGTGGCTGAACAGACTCAACTGGACAGGCAGACTCCCATGACCCCTTCCCACGCCAGGCTGGCATTCCCAGGGAGCCTCCAGGATCAGCTCAGGGCTCTGAACAACCCCAGGTCTCCACAGCCCCACCTCTCCTACCACACACAGCACCTCGAGGGAGGAGGACACAGCCACGCTGATCCTTGGAGAGCTGCAGCTCTTGGAGCTGCCTCATCCCAGAGCTCCATCTCATCCACAGCTTCCACAGGAGCTGCGTGTCAGCACCTGCAGCTGCTCCAAGCCATGGCTCAGCATTACACAGCCTCTCCCCTGCTCCTGCAGAATGACTGAATTCATCCAAAACTGTGCCTTAGGGAAGAGCAAAATCATCCAAGAGGTCTGAGGGTGACTGTGGAAGACAGGCAATCCCAGCTGATGCCAACACAACCCCCTGAGCTCCATCACTCTCATCTCCCAGCCCTTGGATGGAGGCTCAGGGCTCCAGAGGGGACATCACCCAGCCTTGGGATGGGATAACACAGGCCAGGCTGCTCCAACAGCCCCAAGGCACAGCCCTGTCCCAGCCAGGAGGTCGGGATCAGCATCCAAAAATAGCCCAAGAGTCCCTCAAACACATCTCAGGTACAGGAGCTGGCAGCACACACCGTGCCTGGCACTGCCATCAGCCTCACTGCCACCTCCTTAGGAAGGAACTCAGGAAATCCCAAACCCCCTCCTATCACTCCCTCCCTCTGTGTTTTGTATCCAACGCGAAACAAGGTAGCAAAGCTTTGTTTTGCTAATAGGAAACAGAAAAGTTACTGTATTTCCCTTGTCATTACAGCAGCTGACAAATTCAGGCGCTATTTTTGTGGATTTTAGAGAGACTTCTCTTATTTTAGCCTTAAAATTCAACCTTCAAGCCTCCACTTCAGTTCCACGGAACCAAAAATATTTCAAATTGCAGTAATGACAAGTTACCATCTGCATTTACTGAGGATGGGCACGGTAACTTTACAGCAAAGCCACAACCAATCTCCAGTATTTACACCCAAAGGAGCTATTTGCATCCAGCAAAGCAGGGCTGTCGTGCCTGCCTGGGGAAGAGGAGGCCGGGGGAGATGGAAAGTCTACGTGGGCAAGAAACTTGGGGCTGCAGCCAAGGCAGCTCCAGACAGTAGGGAAGACACTCCTGGAACCTTCCTCAAGCCAAGGCTGCTCATGAGTGACACAAGGTCCTTGTTATTTAAAAATATTAATAACTTTTTTTTTAAAAAAAAAAAAAAGCCCACTGTCCCTTGCTTACAGTAATTTTTGAAGCCTGGTTCTGTCGCCCCATGTTTGCTTTTGTCCTTGGACTTTTATTTCATCTCCACCCAGAAAAATTCAGATTTCTTTCCAGGCAGAATGAACAACGTGGGGAGTTGCTCAGCGAGTTGAGAGGAGTGTGTGCTGGCAGCTGGGGAGAGGATACAAGAATTCCCAACTGTGCCAATGCCATGGGGGCAGGAGGAACAGCCAACGCTGCAAAGCCTCCACTGGTTCCAGGAACAGGTATAACAAGAAACTGGAAGACAACTCATATAGGGAAAGGAAGATGAGACATGAGTGTACCTTGAGAGCAGTGACACCTCTGAGCAGTTCATTGCCAGAGTGATCAGGTACAAAGCTCTCCTTAATTCCTGCCCCTCATTCCACGGGAGCAGTGCACTTCCAGTCATCACTACAGCCAGGAAATGCAGGCTCTGAGGCTCAGCAGCACATTCCACCTGCCTCTCCTGCCTTCCCAACACCCTGGCTGAGTTATTCACCTGAGCAGGGGCAGCAGATTTGGCACCTCACTCAAGGAGAAGGCAGGGAAGGGTTAAGGGCCAGAACACAGCTGAAAACCAAGGAGCACTCCATTGCTCTGGGATGTTTCATACAACACTAATCACTTCATCTGATTTTAATTCCTGACACCAAATCAGCATATAGCTTTTCAAAGGAAATCTTGTCCCAGATTGCAAGGTAATCAATCACAATTAACGTGGAAAGCAGCTTTTGCAACGCCATCATGGCCTGTGAACCGAGCAGGAAGGACAGGGAAGGGGCTCAGAAACATCTTTCAAGTACAGGCAGACAGGATAATTTGGGATAGGATTGGTCTGTCAGTGACTCCTGCACAGCAGCCAGTCAGGCTTTTGAGAAAGAGTGGGTTCTATGCCAACACTCTCACTCCCCCCTGAAATTCCCTTTCCCATCAGTGTGCCCTGTGCCAGGGGAGCCACATTCTCCCCACAGGCTGCTGGAAACCACATTTCCATCAAGAGATTTTTCCTTAAACCAGAGAAAATTGTCAAGAGGACGGTGCCAGACTCTGTGTAGTGGTGACAGTGACAGCACAAAGAGCCACGGCCATAAACTAAACCCCAAGTTCCACCTCAACATGAGGAAGAACTTCTTTCCCTGAGGGTGGCAGAGCCCTGGAACAGCTGCCCAGGGAGGGCTGGAGCCTCCCTCTGTGGGGACACCCCAAACCCACCTGGAGGTGTTCCTGTGCCACCTGCTCCAGGTGACCCAGCCTGGGCAGGGCCTTGCACTGGGACATCTCCAGAGGTCCCTTCCAAGCTGTGATCCTGTGAAAACTGTTCCAGGTGTAACCCCATGCCCAGAGAGAAATTCTGATGCAGCAGTGAGGGCATTAACCTGGATTCTGAGCTATGGTTCAGAGCACCTCTCTGCCACCTGCAGGGTGCAGGGCCAGGGAAAGGCTTCCAAAACATGGAACAACTCCTCATTCAAGCCTTGCTGGTCTGCCAAAATAACCTGAAACACTCTGAGACACTTTGATACTTAAATGCTTCCTATCAAAACACTGTCCAATTATCCAGGTATAATTAAAAAAAAAAAATTAATGTTCAACTTGGCCATATGCAGCAGCTGCTTCAAATCCTTCCCAGGGGATCCAAAGCACTGCAATCACCACAAGTGCCCCACAGAACAGTAAGTAAATGAGTTTGGGGGTTTTTACAATGAAATAATAACCCCCCCACCCACGCAGTCCGAGGGGCAGGGCTGCACAGACAACACGTGCAGGCACAGCACATAAAAAAAGCAGATTCTGGAACACGTGATCACACTCAGTAAACTGGCCTTGAATGGGAAGTCTTTTCCTTGATTAGCCATGCAAACCCCAAAGTCAAAGATCATTTAAAGAGGAAAGAAAATCAAGTTTTAACTAATTCCAGCACTTCCACCGTTTCACTGGATCTCCTGCACAGAGGTAAAAACTTTTGCTGAAAGCCTTTCCCAAGGAGCAGGGCTGAGGGGAGACCACCTCTAGCCTGGCACTGGTTTAATTATTTACACAGAGTTAATGAGTACCAGACTCTCCTCCTAAACTCGCACAGGGTGCATAGTCCTACAGTCATTTGGACTTTAAATCCACCCTCGGACTGTTATGAAGTACAAAACTCCAAACAAGCTTCCAGGAAGGATCCCACAGAGAGCAGAGTGAGCCCAGGACCCTGGCAGAGTTCAGGTGGCAAAGCAGGACAGTCCAAGCCCTCCAACACAATTCCCACAGTGACCTGGAAGCAAAGGGAGACATTTTGCAACATAACCAGAGATTTTCTCTCAAGGAAACAGGGACAGGCACAAAGCCACACATTTAAGGGCAGGTTACTGTGCACTTTTTCCTCTGCTCTCCACACCGAGAGACCAGGACAAGAGACACTCAATTAAGGTGATTTCAGCTGGAATATTTTCCCTGATGTCCTTGGTGACCTTCCCAATTCACCTCCAGACCTCTGCTGAACAGGGAAAACATCATCACCAAACAGACAACACAGGCAAGGAATCAAGAGCAAGATCTGCCAGGCAGCACAGCCCACACCGCGTGTTCTCCTCAGCAAAATGATCAAATTCAGGGCTGAAACCCAAAGCAGAATGGCCATTTGCAGAGCTGCCTCCCTGTGCTGTGCAGGGTGAGCAGGTACAGCACCCTGCAGGGGCAGCTGGAGCTGGGCTGGGCCCAGGTTTCCAAACCTTCCTGCTGGGGCTCACAGGCAGGGTGCCAGGACGTGCTGACACCACAGGGGAAATGGGAATTCGCAGGGTTTCTCTCAGTCAAACCTGAATGAAATTCCACAAGTGAGTGGAGGGGACGAAAGTACTTCTTTAACCCATTCATCCTCCCCAGGGGGGGAAAGAGCCCTCCCAACTTCAAGAATTTTTCTTTGAGAGGAGTCACAGAATGTCTAAGGGTGGAAAGTCTTTAAGTGGCAGAAAGTCAGGGCCACCTTTGGCCTCAGCCTCCTCCCAGACATGTCCAAGACATCCCCATCACATCCCACCAGAACAAAGCCACCTCTGGTCCCCTCTGGCTCCCCACAAAACCAGGACAAGGAGCAGGCTCTGCTCCCCCAGCTGTGTCAGGGGTCCCAGAAACTACTGCCCACATCTAACCCTGAGCTTCTTGGACCAATTTAGGCTTAATGTTAATTAACCAGGAGAGAGAGGAAGTTACTCAAGTTAAAAAAAAAAAAAAGAGAGAGAGAAAAAGAAAGTAAATTAATAGCAATTGAATTTGTCCTTGAAAGAGTTTCAACTACCAGAGCTGGCTTCAGGAAATAATGACATGCTGGTTATCACATGAAATGCCAGTAACTGTAATGGAGCAGCAGGGGTTTTTTGGAGTTATTTACACAAACTGATTTTTCACGGGAATTTCACAGGAATTAAGACATACACAATCTATCTCCACTCTCTCATAAAGATATTTCTTTACCCTATTAACAGAATTAACTGATCCCCTTATTTGATCCTACACACTTTTGTCCCTTTTTTCTCCCAGTAAAAAAATAAGAAGAACATGATTAGAAATTAGACTCTAGCTACATTTTACTCTTAACACCTAAAGCAAAATGAAATATTCGCTAAGAAATTCTGAAGCAGCTTTTATTAAGTTTACCTGTCATTATGCATCATCCTTTACGTTTCACTACAGAGAGCTCATGCCCACGTTGTGTAAATACTCACTGAGCTGTCACTTAGAACTCAGAGAAACTCCAGAAAGACTCTGGCAAACCTGGAGATGCTCCTCTTGAGGCACTGCAAGAACCCTGAGAAGTGCTCGAGCTGCAGGACTGAACTGCTGGGTTACAACACTGGGAGTGGGAACCCCTCCCTCACCCATGTGCTAATACATGATTAATCCAGGGCTGATTAGGACATGGAACTGTAAAATATGTACAGGAGCTGAGTCCTGGGAGAAGCAGCTCCTCCTGTTGCAGCCCTGGCTGCTGCTTTAGGCACAGAGCTCCATTTAAAGGGTCTCAATGCATTCAGCTAACACCAAGGAGGGGAGCTGGGGTCACACTCACAGCACAGGATGAGATCCAGAGGGTTCATATTCCCCTCCCCACCCTTCCCTGGTGCCTCAGCTCTTCCCAAAGCTCCCACAGCAGCAGCTCAGCTGCTGAGGAACAGTCACAGTGGGAATTCAGACCCCACGTTCCACCCCTGCTCAACAGGGAGAAACAAAAGGCTGCCTGAAAACCCAGCTCCTGCAGAACTTCAGCCCTAAAGAGCCAAAAGCAGCATCTCCAGCCAGCTGACAGGATGTTAAATTTGGGATTGGCATGGTCCTCCTGACCCCCAAAAGCACAGGAGGTTCATCTCCAGGTGAGAACATCCAGTCCAGGTTTCCCCCTGCCCATGCATAAATTAAAGACTGAACTCTTTGCAATCGGCATACAACAGAAAAAAACTTTTGTAGGACTTCTAAACAACATTTTTTCCCCAGCAGGAAGGTATCTCTTCCCTTCTGTCCCACCAGAACAAAAGGGGAAATGTTGTTTTCCACCCTTGCTGATGGTTTAAGGACCATTCCAGAGGGAAAAAGCAAGTGGCGAAATATTGACAAGATTATCTTTTCCATCCCCCCAACCACATTTTCTGCCTTTGGTTTCTGTCTTGCTGCTGCTGCTCCTTGAGTTTCCAGCATTCCTGGCAGGAATTGGGCAATGGCATTGATGAGCTTCACCCCAGAGCAATCCATCACACAGGAGTTACAATTCAAAGAAGAAATCAGACTCACTAGCCAGAGAACTTTCAATACACAGAGTGAGAACTGGAAAGGGCATTTTCTCCTCTAATATTTTAATTACCCAGAGCACAGATGCAGAGGGTTAAAGCTGGATTTCCAATTCGTGGCGTTCCTTTGAATAGAGCAAGGGAGAAAAGTGGTGGAAAAGTCGTGTATGAGGTAACAGATAAAACCAACAGCTGCACTATTAAGCCTAATTTTAGACATTATTTTCTCTCTGAAGGAAAGCTGCTGGGATTTTTAGCACAGCCCTCATGGAACGTGTGATACGTCTCTAACACAGGAACCACTGACCAGAGTTCTCAAATGAGACAACAGAAAAAAACCCCAAAGCATTACAAATACACCAAGCTTATGAGAACAGTCAGGCACAGCTTTGTAACAGAACATTTGACTGTCCTGCCTCCCCCCAGCCCTGTTTCTAATATTATTTAAGAACAGGGAAGCAGTTCTGCCTGCTTGTTGAGGGAAAACAGGAAGTTTTCCTGTTTTCAGAAACAGGAAACAGAAGTTGTAACAGGTAAAAGGAATAAAACTGGGCAGTTTCAGGAAACCACTGAGTATTCTAGCCTCCCCATAAAAGGGCCTGGAAGTCAAACATAAAACCTTTCAGAAACCAAATTTCTGTCTTGCAATCAACAACATCATTACAAGAGAGACACCATGGGGAGAACCCTTCCCTAGCCCAGATAATAAATAAGGATTCACAGGGCAACTCAATTAAACTTCATAAAAAGCAGTAGGCAAGCCTTGCTAACCCCATTTCACCACAACACTCAAGTGGTTTGTCCTGGGTTTCCCAGTAAACTGGTGGTGATAAGGGCAGGGAGAAATAAAAGCTCCAGCTGAGAGTGAGGATTGAGTTTTACTGTCCTGTCTCCCACACACATCCTGCCTGGAAACACTGGACACCTCCAAGCTGGGCACCAGGGAGAGGCTACTGCAGAAAATGAGAGATTTTAAGAGAATCAGACAACTCCTGGTTGACTTCAGACTGTTTAAAAAAAGATAAAGAAGCAAAACCTCCAGTGTCCACACCAGGACCAACAAGATTTTACCCACAAAATCAACGTAGCACAATTTTCCTGCTTTTTCTGAAACAGCCAAACCCTAAAATTGCTCATTCACAGAAAAGGAGATGCACCACTCTCCTTTTTGTTGGAAAGCTCCAGTGCACAGCACACAACTCGAGGGCTCCTGACATTACAATGCAAAGCAAGGAAAAACCACGAGCCAAGAGGAGCCAGGTCCCAGTTTCCCATTCCAAGACATCGCAGCTCACTGGCAGCACAGTGCCTTTTGGTGCCAATTTAGTTTTAAACCATATTTCCAACAACGTCTTTCATGCCTCACTCGCTGCTAAAGTCGGAATCAAAGTCAACAAAAAATAGCTATTGTATGGCAACAGGCCCAAAAGCTTTTTTTTTTAATTAACATAAGATTTTTAAACTGCTTTCACTGAACTTACAGCAGAGGCCTTGAGATGCTGGATATCTGTGGGGAGGTTATCCAAGGTGTCAATGTTTAATGTGATCCAAAGAGTTCTCCCATTACAGGAGACACTTTGTTGTAGCCAAAGCCTGAGAAATGCCCATCTATTAAAGGCAGGGAAGTCCTTTCTCTCAAGAAGTTTCCTTTAAATCCCAACACCTTGGGAAAACTGGTGTATTACTAAGAGCTCTACATGCTCTGAGGGGAAGCAGGTGGAAACAAATCCATGGGAGAGCTGGAAAAATTGAAAACCAGGACCTATGGCCTGGCTTCTTACAAGTCATTGCCACAGCAAACCAAGGATTTCTCATCCCACACACTGCAAATCATCCTGATCCTGGTCTGTGTTCCCCAGCTAGAAAGATCATCTGGAAAAAACACCAAGTCCCCAAAAGCACGGAGCACCCTGGTGTTCCCTGGGCTCCCACTCAGCACCTCCTCCCCGGCTGTGGGTGAAGTGTCCCCCAAGGTGACACACACGAGCCACCCCTGTGGGACTCTGCTGTGACCACAGGGCTCCTCTCACTGCAGGGAACATTCCACCCAAACAACTTTCACACCAGAAATTACTGGGCCTTTCTTGATGAGCAAAGTGATGAAACCCTCGTGATGGCATCACTCAGAACCCCTCAAGAGTACCTAAAGAGGGATTAAAGGCACCATCCCGCTTCTCATCCCCAAACTCGGGTCTGTGGCTCCAAGGATTTCCAAACTGTGCTTTTCCCACATCCTCTTCCCCAGGCTGCCCCAGGAGATGATCCCTGGGAGGTTTCTGGCATGCCGGGTGGGAAGTACCCACTCTGTGAGACAAAGGAAGACACAAAGCTTTAAACTCTCCTAATCCAGGGAATTTAGGAGTACACAGCACAGGAGGCTGTAACTCAGGGCTGGAGTATTATTATTAATCAACCTTTTCTTGTAGGCAGCACAGATGACACGTGGAAGCTTCTCATTAGATATGTCTGCTCTTTTCCCGGCAGAAAAAAAGGAATTGTCAGTTTAAGTCCAATAATCCTTGGCACAAAAAGGACTGGGAGGGGAAAATCATTTGGTTTTTGAGATGCAGGGGCTGCTGGTTTACCTTTTACATTCACTATTTGTCCTTCCTCAAGTCCAACTAATTCTCAGAACAACTATTCATTAATAATTCCAGTTGATGGGACTACTTATTCAGGTATTCCTAACTCCCTGTGTCAGCAGCTCGTGGAATTAAGTGAAATTCATTTGTCAAGACAACACAAGCTCCTTTTGTACCAGAACACTGACAGAAGTAGACTGCAGGGAAATATCAGAGAAGTTCAACTTGACTCCATATTTTAGTACACATTTTATCGAAATGGAGATATTTCAGGATTCACAAAGTAAGCACTTTGTTCTTGCACCCATGGAACACATGACCATACTCCTGAGCAGCTGAAACCTTCCCTGAGGATGCCTCAACACTCACTGCCAGTCAGCACTGGATGTTTGACAGCCCCAGCAGAGCAGATCTGCTTTCTGGGAGAATTTCCTGGCTATTCCTATTAAAAGCCAACCCAATCCCTCAAGGCACTGCAGCAGAGGGTGCCTTTGGTAATCAAGGAACAAACAACTGAGCAGTTTTCAGATCAGTGCAGGAGAAGTCCCGAGCAAGAACGGAAGCTCTGGAGGCTGCAGGTGACCGACCCCGGCCTGAAGTTGGAGCAAAGCACACAGAGTGAAAAGGGAAGTTCAGTCCTGCACGAGGCCACCACAGGCCTTGGAGATGCAGGTTTGAGCACAGAAAGGAACCTGGCTTTAATCAAAGCTTTCAGATTAAGATACCAGCACCTCTTTTCCCCGTATCTAAAATGTCTGATGCTGTACTGCCTTCTCCTCTGCACATTTCCTGGCTATTCCTATTCCAGCTAAGAGGGAATTCTACACCTCCAACAATAAAGATAATCCTCAGTCTTGCTTTTCCTAGTTCCACTCCTCAGAAGACTTGTGACACTGCTGAGCCTGACCACAACCAGCACCTGAAGTCTCTAGGAAGTGCTTGTATTTATGGGTGGGAAGAAGACACATCAGTGCTCACTCAAAATAGGTCAAAATGTGCCTTGAGACACAGAGCTAAAGACTCCTGTCCTGTATGGCAGTTCTGTTGAATGTAAATTGATAATTTTTGGTAACTGACCAATTTCAGCATTTTGGCCATAAGTTTGGTTCCGATTGTTTGGTTGTTTAGGGAATGTTTTTTTCCTTCTTTAGGTTGTAACACACCCCAGAACCCCCCAACGTGCTCCCATCTAATAAAGGAACCCAAACAGCCCCAGTTTAGAAAAGGGCCAAAACTAGGCAGGAACAAACGCATCCTCAGACCCATCAAAGAAATCATTTATACCAAGGGGAAAGTCACATAACCAAAATAAACAGCAAACCCATTGTGCGGAGCAGCCCTGCCACCGTTCCGACAACACAGACTCTATTCCAGGCTGAATCCAACATCACAAGGAAAATAAACCCAAGGTACAAACAACGTGCCCTCGCCTCCCGTTCCGTGCGGGGCAGGGGGCAGAGGGATGCGGGGCTCAAGGTCACGCCGGGGGATGCGGAGAGGGGCGCGGGGCTGCCCCGTCCCGGGGCTGGCGGAGGAGGCGAGTGTGGAAGTTTATGAGCTCATCAGGATGGTTGTACCATTACATCAGAGGCAATTATAAATGGCCAAGAGCAGGGGATGGGGAGCCAATCAGATCACAGATGGGATGTCAACCTAAGACCAACTGTCTCCTGGCTTTGACAGAAGGATTTTACCTCCATAATTCAAATCCCAAACCCAAGCGATCCGCACTCGCTGCTCCCATCGCCCAGCTCCCCGCCAGCCCTCCCGCTCCGGCCCGCGGCCCCTC
>VWYP01031390.1:0-53933 GCA_013400435.1 Pycnonotus jocosus
ATGTGTTCAGCAAAGCACAGAGACAGTGCCATTGTTTGCCAGTCTGAGAGAATGCCCTTGAGCCAGGTCTTCTGCCAGCTGCTGCATTCATCCATGCTCTTTGGAAAAATCTGATTTAATTAATGCAAGGCAATGCAAGATGCCTTTAATTAATACAAGACAAGAGCCACAGTGCCACCAGCCAGTTCCACCTGCCACCTTGCTCTGAGCATTGTGCCACACAGAGGCACCATGTACCAGTAGGATGGGCACCTGGTCTTTTTCTTATGGAAGACTGGAAACAAATTGGCTGGGACATGAACTTTCAGCTGGATTAACTCTTAGCGATTTCATGTTTCTAAGATCATTCCTTTCCTTGCAAAAATTCACCTTGTGGTGTCCCTGCTGATTTTCTTGCTTAGGCAACTCTCTGGAGCTGGGTTGAATTTCTGTGCTGTTCATCCTTGGTTCCTTTAGATCTTCATTAGGAACCTATTCTTCTTTGAAATTTCTTATTTTAAAACCAGAAAAAAGCTGAAGTTGTTTAAGACTGGGAAAATTTTCATCTGTTCAAGATAGCACAAAATGGAAGCTCTGTCCAAGTCAAAAGAATAATACTTAGTTTTGTCTTTTGGAGTCATTCCTTAGCTGATGAGAGACCCCATGCTTTCTCATCACCTCAAAACTGAGATTTAAAATCTGGAAAGTGCTGCCTCTAAAATGGTCACATTCTTAACTTCTGCACTAGGACTATTTCCTAAACTACATCTTATTTCCAATAACAGGTATCTTTTATTAAGGAACTCAGCTTGGATAATCAAGAACCACCCACTGCAAAACAAATGAAGTGTTTTCCCCAAAGACACAATTGCTTTGTCTACCAGTGCCGTGCCTCAACAAAATGATAGTACATCCTTGACTTAGCAAATATGACTCTGGAAAATAAATATTATATTTGATTTATTTATTGCAGTCAAATGAAATTGTTTGTTAAATTAAAGCAAAGTCTTATGGAGTATTAAATAGTGAAAAAACAGACCTAATGGACCAGCACTAAAAGCAGAGTCTGCCTTCGAAACTGTCAGCACCAGCTGCAAACTTCATTCAGAAGAAACTGAGTTGGCAAAAATATGGAAAAGGTTACACTCTTCCCTCTTCCCAAACAACAGTTAACTCTTACTGAGTAAAAGGAAGAAGCAGCTACCAGATTGCTGACAGCATCTCTTCCTCACCATTGATGAGAAAGAATAGTCTGGTTCGCTGTCATTTCTTTATGAAGCTTTTGAATTCTAGCAGACAGATCTGCAGGGTGAATTTGCTTTCCTACAGAATTCATCACTGTAGTGTTGGCCAGGTTAGGTGGCCCTGGAGTGAGTACAGCTGGACAGAGCTAAACCTCACTCCTTCCAAGCTTGGAAACACCTCCACAAAAAACCATGGATAATGAGTGCTTCCAGCCACTCCTCCAGGCCAGGATGTCCTATCCTGGGGATCCTGCACTTGGCACCAATTGAGAGACTTCGGTGGGGGAATCTGATGAGAAAACTTCACTGCAAGGCAGCAAACACTGTATGAGCTCGAAAAACTCATCTTTATGCATGGGGAGAGATTTGAGGAGATGCCCAGGTGCTCCTGCAGTTGCTAGGGGGATTAATATCTGGAGCAAACAGTTGTGTGAAATGTTGTGAAAAAAGCATCAGGAAAAATAACTTTTTTCTTGTTTGACCTGGAAAGAAATGCACTTATCTGCACTCTGCTCTCCAGGAAGGTTGACTTTGGGAGCAACTTGCACAAGGCAACAATATCAAAGATCTGCACATTTGTCAGCTCTAAACACTTACAGGACTCCCAGTAGGGTCTGATTTCACCCTATTTAGCACAAGTTTACATCTCACAAGCTTTGCTCACAGAACAGCAGAAACAGAGGTAAAATTTTTAGAGGCTGCATGATGTAGATGTTTCAAACTGGGGTACTGAAAACTCCGAAATAAAATATTTTCTTTGTCATCTGTAAAAGCCAGGCTCTTATTTCCACTCCCTCTGAGCCTTGCCTATTTTCTGTGCTAGCAGGGCACTCTCTGGCAGTAGATCTTTGCCAGTGCTGGGAGCTGTGTTGAGGCAACACGACTCCTGAGCTTCATGATCCACAACAGTGGTCTGGGAGATTTGCATTTGGACTCACAATATAGACAAGTATTTTCAAAAAGTTGCATGACTGAACTATGAAACTTCCTTTCCTTCATTTGTAAGGATGTGATAGTCTCACAAAGAACAGTCAAACCCCATAAAATTCACTTTGTGTATCTAAGTGATGCACTGAGACATAGCACCCTCTATTAACAACTCAGTGATCCAGAGAACACTGACATCAGCCAATATTCTCAGCTAGGAAATAAAAGTTACTGTCCCTAACTTACATGGTTTAGTCTTTTCTCTACTTCCATGGAGGTTATGGATGGAGCTGTACCTTTTTTTGTTTGTTTGTTTTAATAATGTGATGCGATGAAGTTCTACTTTTTAGTGATTGAACCACTGCATTTTGAAAGGCAGATTTCCCCTCTATTTTTGCCACTGATGAAACATTATTATGTTGTTTGTAGGAATTATGGTTTTTATCTTTCTGTCAACAAAATATGCATGCAAATAGACTTAGATTATTTATAGAGCAACATCAAATTAAACTGCTTGTATAATGACTTAAAACTGGTTATCGCCACCCTGCATAATATCTGTTTAAACACACCACTTTCAACAAGCTTTGCTAATCAAAGGAGGAAACAAAAACACAGTGTCACTAATTTTATACATGCCATAGAGTGCTGCTCAACTCTGAGCAGTGCAGTGCAGGAGAGGGATGCTGTTTTTACCAATATGTGCTCTTCAGCTTCTACACAGCCCTTTGGAGAGTCTTGTATTGGCCAAATTCCACAATATAGGGCTCAGACATATTTGAAAAGCTTATTAGACTTTCAGGCTCATTCTCTTGCTCCTGCCAGTCTTGTATGGAGGCTGGGAGCTGCAGGAGCAAGGTCTACAGAGATCTATCCTTTCTACAGGCTTTATCCAGCTTTGGGATGGGAGGTCCAGGACAACTGGGACTATTCAGTCACACCATGGAGCATTTCAAACACCCACAAATCATGTGGAGCATGGGAGAGTAGATGGGAAAAGCTACCTGCCAGATAGGGACAACCACCTCCTGACCCATTTGAGCCAGCCAAGGAGCAGCAACAGGTCCGTGTGGCTGGGACATCCTGCAAGGTGGTTCCCTCCTCACACCCATTCTCTCTTGTTGCCTATACCACCTATGCCACCAGCCAGTGTGATTCTTCAGCACTGCATTTGGCAGAGTAGGGCTGGTTTGCAGCACCTCAATTGCCCTCCAGAGCTTGGCATTAGGCTGCTTTCCCAAGCCTCACATTTTGGGCTGCTCCTCCTGGCTCAGCCTCACCTGTTTGCATTAACTGAAAGCTATTAAAACCACAAAGTGCTTCAGAAATGGCTCTTGTCAGTAATAAAGCTGCATTCTGGCTGCCTTCCCTCTGGCCAGAGCCACAATGCAAGCTGCAAGGAGCCTCACCCTGATACCATGAAAGCCACCTCTATTCTTATCCAAACTTTCCTCTGCAAACACAGAGGTCACTCCAAAACCACAGCAATAAAACAAGACAAAGACTGCACCCACTGCCTGAGCAGCTGGGAGCTGCATGTGTGGTGCACCAGGGACACAGATTCTAAGCAAGGAGAGGCTGCTCAGTGCTTGTAGGGCAGTCCTCATCACACTGGAGTATGTGAGAATCTGACAGGAAATAAATTGGAGCCTCAGTCAACCATTTAGAAGTGTTAGAAAATCCCCAGTGCAGGTCATTTAATTTGGTACGAAAAGAAAAATAGAGGTGGATTATTTTTTTTCCTGCCTCCTTGCCTATTTTTTCGTCTTAGACTCACTCTGGTGGTGATGGAGTTGCTGATGCTACAGAGTAATTATGGTGACTCCAGCCCTCAAAGAAGGAGGAAATTACCTCTTTTTCTGTGAGCTCCTATTTTTTCTGAATAGTTTGATGATACTGGGTCTAGAGCATTGCCATTTACTCACAGAAGAAAGTGACAAATTCTTCCCTGTTTTATCTGTTCTTCATCACAACCACAGCTCTGGTTTATATCATTCCTACACTCAAAACATTGCTCCAGTTGAAGGGCAGGTGATCCCTTGTAAAACTGATGAGTGTGGCCAGTGTGGATTAGGCAGGGCAGGCAGGTAAGGAGGTGCAGAGCCCTCCTGTCCTCCTAGCATCTTCTTCTGTCTTCACTTCATGCATGTTCCTACTGGAAAGAGGAGGAAGAAACCATCCCTTGTTTCCAAAGGTCTTATTAAAAGGGAAGAGAAGTGAGAAATTGAATAAAATTTTTTCCATCAAAAGGGAAAACACCAAGGTAAGGAAAAATAGAGGTGCTTAGTTGCTCCTACATGGACTCAGTTTTGCACCAGCAAACACCTGTTTAGAGTGGGAACAAGTCCTATCCTCAGAGCCTGCTTCTATTCAGAGCAAATTTGTTTTCTCAACATTTCCCAACAAGATCATGGCTTCATGAGCTTTAAAAGTGATTAATCAGCACAGTGCTGGTCATCAGCAAAGGCAGGAGTGGTTATGAGGGCATTTCCCGACTGACAGCCTCCCGTGAAACGCACCTAGATGCACTGCTGGTTCTCACAATTCTCGTGGATAAGTGAAAGTATTTCTGATAATACCTGCCTGTTCATTGAGTATGTAACAGATGATCTGTCTCTAACAGCTACAAAACTTCACCTGCAGGTGTAAAATAAACCAGCATCAAACTCCCCTGTTTGAGACAAGTATTGATTGACAGCCTAGTTGCTGAATAGGCTGAAGAGATTATAACACAAAACCCACAACGGTGGGAAAATCTTTGAACTCTGAGGGTAGGTTTTACACATTCTACTGAAACTTGTGGGCAGAACATTGTACAGGAAAGTTTCCTTAAATCAAATTATCCTATTTCTCTGAAGGCATAGATGACCCGGTCTGTATCCGTGTGTTGCAACCACATGGGATGGGTGTGATCCTGGAAAAATCTCTATGGCCAAGGTAGGTCCTGTGATGTCTGAGCCAGAGGACCCAGCTCCCTGCACCCTGCAGCTGGAGGTGGCCCAGGTGTCAACGCTGGCCTGGAACAAAAATCAGCCCCATGACAGGGCTGGGGAGCCTCTCACCTCTTGTGCTGTTGCTTGAGCCTTGCTGCAATGTGGGACCTGTGCTTCCTGGAAACCATGGCAACCAGAGATTAACTTTAAAAATAAAGAAGTGCTAGGTTTCTGGCAGAGGATACAGCAGCTTCTGCAAGGTGTGAGCATGCTGTCTTTCTGAGTCCCTGATCAAACCTGGGCCAGATTCAGCTTCTGCCCTGCTGCACAGTAATAACTCAGTACTGATAAGGCTGCAGAAAGAAGCAATATCTGCTGGTGTTCAAAAATAAATAAACATCCATTTGGCTGGATCCTGAGCTTCCTACTTAGAAAAGTGGAAGATGGAAAAAATATGGTCAAACAGAGGCCATAAAGCCTGACTGGATAGAAATTCAGCCCCACTTTCTCCTCCCTATTTGACAGCTTTCACTTTTTTACTGAACCATAATATTAATAAACAATGTACTGTGTGTTCTCATTTTCATGGGCTTTTCACTGATATGTTGACATGCAGTTTCTCGTCCTTTAATACAAAGTCTGAGCACAGCATTGGGACTCTCCCTGGAGTTAGAGCTGACAGCTTGGAATTCTCACTCATTACAGCTAAAGGCATTAATAAAAGTTGTATTACTCATGTGCATGAAGTTGAATCTGGGCTTAATAGCTTTTTTCTTCCTGCCACAAGAAGAAGAAAAAAAAATTAAACAGTATATTCTGAAACTACTTAAATCTTAAACAAATAACCGAATATACAAAGCCAAAGGAGAAAATTTTTACTAAAATGCAGTCAAGCCTCTGAGCAGGACTTCAGACATGCGGAAATGCTACAAAGGAGCTTTTTCTGGAGCAGACTATTGTGGAACGTGCAATTTGTACTGAAACACTGAATTGCTGCATTGTTAGAAGCACTTAAAACACAAAACTGAGCAGAAACAGGTTTCTTTGCTCTCTTTGTGGGTGGTAGGGAGCTTTTAGATCAATTGTTATGTAAATCTACCTCTAGACTCCGCCTAGGTTAAAAACTATTATCTAGTCACTTAAAATCAGAGTCTCTAAAGTCATGGTTATTGCATGAAACTTAATTTTCCATAGATGTCAAGACATGGTTTTGCATTTCAAAACATAGCTGGGAGTCCCATTCCCCTTTCACAAGATATCTGGGGGACAAATACATAATCCAAGTGCACCAGAGAACTGAGTTTACCCTGAGCCAGCCACCTCAGCCAGGTCCACCAGAAAATCCCACCTGGAATAAGGGCTGGTGTTCTGTATGGATGTTACCCATCTAAAATCAAAGCTTTTGGCAGGTTGACATGGGTGGACTGAGATGTGTCAGAGCAATGGAGCAGACATGATCCTGGGATGTGATTCCTAGTTTTGTGGCAAAGCACTAGCTCAGAGCAGTACCCCAAACCAGAGGCCAGGAACAGCTGGCTGCTACGGTGAAGCAGACTGCCATGACTTCTCGAATTTGATGGTAGTCACTTAGCCACTTCCATCTGCCAATTCCCTCAGGATGGATGCATCTCATCATGTCCCATGGACTTGTGCACCTTTAGTTTTCCTCAAATGTTCTTGAACTTGATCTACAGTGGGTAGCTCTTCCTTCTCCCAGTCCCCCACTTTGCCTTCTGTGGCTTGGGCAGAGTGGCTGGAGCACTTGCTCATGAGGCAAAAAGTCACTGGCTACCTTAGCCTTCTCCATATGCCAAATACCACACAACCCTCCTCTTTCTTATGGTATTTGGTCTAGAATGAAACATCAAACACTTCATAGCTCAAAACTGCAGAGGTTTGCACTTCTTAGCAGGGGAGTTTACATGAACTTGTCTTTCCAGCTCCCTTGTCTCAGGCCACAAGCCGTTACCTGCTCCTTCACTTCTCCAGAACAAAGCTAATGTTTCTGTAAGACCAGTGCTGTAAAACTGCTCCTGGGTTTATGGAAGCAAACGACAAGCACAGAACTGATCTAAACACACCATTTTACATTGAGCAGACAGGTTTCCCTGTCAGCAGCACACCTTCCCAGCCGCTATGCAAGTGAGTAGGTAAAATGTGTAAGGGTGTTAGTCAGTACGCACAATGTGTGTGACAAACAGAACACACGGTGCCAAGCCCTTCCCTGAGGGAACTGGGTTTGCCTGGCTGCAAACACAGCCATCCTGTGCTCACTGAATCCTGAGTGAAGGACAGCAACACTCAGCAAACACCACAAGCTGGGGAGCATCAACATTGCCCCAACCTTGTAATGTGCAGGGGGTCAGTGCTGGGGACTTGGGGACGAGGATCACAGCCTGGGAGCTGCTGTATGACAAAGCACACAACAGAGAGAAGTGAGATGGCAGGCAGGATAATGGAGGATAATCGCTGTGGAGTGAGAAATCATAATAGCTCAGCCTACGCAGAGGTTAGATTCCAGAAGGGCCATTATCTCAGCTCTGATGTCTGGGTGTCAGAGTTCCTATGCCTGTTTTATTGGTTAAGTACATGGCTTTATTGCTGTTTGTAGAAGTATGCCTGCATTCTGAGCAGCAAGGGAGCACATTAGCAGGGAAGCACTGAGCTTGCACCAGCTGCTGTGGGAGAGCATCCAGACCCCAACCCAGCCTCAGTGAGAAGACAGGAAAGTGCATAAGGGAGGCTGCCTCAAATCTCAGATTCCTGGCTGATGTCTAAAAGCAACTCAAAACAATTTCCTTCTTGATGAAAACATTCTTAACAGGGAAGAGGGAGATAGATGAAGAGGAGTCAAAGCCATCCCTTCTCTGTGCCTCATTTGGGCTGTTTACTCTATCTCACTTCCAGATTTGTGAATATCTCTGCACTCAAGCACTTTCTACAGTAAATATCACCACTCATTAGTGATACCCTTTCTAATGCACACCCAGGAGAGCCCTACAGGGGCTGACCATTGCAGCAGGGTCTTATAGAGTTCAGCAGCATCTCTAGGTGTCTGGGTGATTGGGGACCCCTTCCCAGCATCCCAAATCTCAGACTTTAAACCCTATTCATTCTAGGCCCTCAGCTCTTTTTAGAGCACATAAGGGGGTGATGCCTATGCCAGTCCACACTAGCCCTTATGCCCTCTCAAGGCAGTGCTTCTCCTAAGAGTGTAATTTCTCACCTTGAAAAGGTATGGCACAGCACTGAGTGCCTTTGTGGTAACCTCGGCACTTGGTAAGCTGCTGAGGAAGGCATTGTTATTATTTTTGCTCTCTGACTAATTAAAGCAAAACAAAATATTTGGGCTCAAGCTGCTCTGCTGAACGCTCTATCCTAGTTCTTCCGAAGGAATAGCATCCCCAGGGTAGTCACTGTACATTAAGAACTTCTTAAAAAGAAGGCCAGTGTCCCACCTGATGAACATCACAGAGTCCATGTGTTGTGGGAAGTCGGGAGGGTGATGAACTACAGTGACTGCCCATGCTGCTGGGTTGGGCGGAGGAAGGATGTGACATTCCACTGCATCCACAGCCAGCTCTGTCCCCAGCCCTGTCACCCTATGGGTAGGTGAAAGCTCTGGGTCATGGGACTGTAACTCTCACCTGTGGTAGCTGTGCTGATGATGCCCTGGGAGCCCCAGAGCAGCTGGGCTCTCACAGCCTGGCTTCTGGGAGGATGGCACCATCTGCTGCAGAACACCCAGGTGCCAGATCAGAGTCTGGCCCACAGCAAAGGACACTGAAAAGGAATCAGCTGCCTTTGGGGAGTTGTATATTGACAGGACACCTGCGTCCTCCCAGCAGCAGGAGACATCCAGCTGTCACCCATGGAAGTCCACAGACACGTGGACTTCACCTGAAAAAAGCTCAAAATCTCTCCTCAGCAGGGACAGCGAGTGGCAAGCAGAATAAAAAGTCCTCAAACTCTAACCATGAGATGCCAGAGAGGCTGTGTGTCAGTTTGAAAGACAGGTGTCTGCAAAGGAAGACAGGAACCTCCATTGGAACAGAAAAAATATGACCACCTCTCCTCCAAATTATTATAACCTTGAATTTAAGGGGCTTTCAGGCTTTCCATATGGGGAGAGGAACAGCAGTTCCTTACTGGTGTGTAGCTGTATAACAATGCAAACAAACAGAGCAGCGGCAGCCCCGAGGAGCAGAGCACAAACCCAGGCACAGCCTCTCTGGGCTGCGGCACCTTCCCCTGCGGGGCAGTTCCGGGCACGGCCAGCAGGGGCGCTGCTGGCTCCCGCCCGGGCACGGCCCTGCCGGGATTCCCCCGTGCCTGCAGGGGGCGCTGTGGCGCCAGCTCGGCCCCGTCTCCCTCCCGCAGCAATGGCGGGCGGGCGGCGGCAGAGAGAGAAAAGCGGCTTCCTCTGCAAACCCCCAGGGACAGCCCCAGGGTGTCAGTGCCCCTCTGGATGGCGAAATGGGCTGCAGCAGGAACCTCGGAGTGGAGCTGGGATGGCAGAGAAGGGCACACCCCAGGGTGGCAAATGAAACGTATCAGAAACTCTGCAGCTGCAGCAGGAGCCCTGGTGTGTCCCGGCAGGCAGGGGGTTGGGGTTACACCGCAGGGAAAAACCCGGAGCAGTGGCAGAGGAACGGCGGGGCTGGGCAGCGGCAGCCCGGCTCCCAAACACGGCTGGGAGAGGCTCCCTGGAGGGGGAAGGGGCTCGGGGTCCCGGGTTTTCCCTGAGGCACCCGAGTAGATGGTGAGGGTCCCTTCCAGTGAGATCGGGTGTTGAAAAGGTCTCAGTTCAGTGGTCACTCTCATGAGCAGAGCCTCACTCATGGTAGCAGACAACAGCAGACGGAGCCCTGTAGTGGTGGTGAATTCTCCCCACAGTGACTGTAACCTGTCCCCCTCTAATGCTGAGAGCAAGGAAGAGTGAGGAGCTGCCCTTTCCCATTACCCCTAGCCCAAATCTCACGATATCTCTGCGCTTTCTTCCCAAGAGAAGGCCCCTCAGCTACCATAGTAAAGCCAGCTGCGCTTCTCCCTGGTTTCCTTGGCTATATTTTTTGTCTCTCTTAAGTACCAGTTGTTAATTTCTCAGCAACAAATGGGAGAAAGTTATCTTAGAGAAAGAAACAAAAGGAAAAATCCTAATCCCCAACACTGTGGGAGTTGGTTCACGGGATACTGCAGCTCTTTCCCATTTTTGCAGGTTTTCACTGTGCAGTCCTTGGCAGCCCCACAGCATCCAACTGGATCTGTATGCGCTCACACCACAGCGGTGGGTGCCCAGCAGTCACCAGCTCACAGCATCCCCTGTGCCACCTCCACAAGGGCTCCAAGGAGAAGAAAAAAAGAAATGAGTGGGAAAGATAGACATACAATAGCTATATTTTTGCTTTGCGTTAATGCTTGTTTGTCAAGTAAAATTGCCTTCTCCTGGGGCTTAGAGTCCTGAAATATTGGGATCTTTAACTTCCTGCCTTTCATGATTTTCTTCTGCTTCTTAACACAACTTGAGGCCATTCTGGAGATTGTTCCATTCTCCCTGCAGCACCATTGCTTTAATGATGTCTTTACAGCCCTAGTGGATGTCCTTGGCACAGATTATAGCCCTGCTGATAGAAATTTGTTGCAGAACAATGTTTAGACTGATAAAATTGCTTGTGAGGGATGAGGAGTTCAGTGCAAGGAGGTGCAATTCATGGAGTTCCACATGAGCTGTGTTTGCATCCACACATTTTGCGTACAGAGAATAATGAACCATTAGGAATAATTGTAATTCACTGGGCTATTTTGGTTCCCAGTTCATTTAGAAAAAGACACAGGACCATTCATCATCTGTGAGATGTGTATTACAGACCAGAGTGAAAATCCCTCCATGTTCTGGTGCAGTTTCACCAGCAGTTTCTGATAATTTTGCTCATGCTGCAGAATATACATAAAGCCAGGAATGAGCCCAACTCTTTCCTATGGAACCTTGTTCCTGACTGACTTCCTCCCTGTGATGAGCCCTGCCACACCCAGCAAACAGCAGTCCTTGCTCAGGTAGGTCAAGGTTTTGTTCCTTCACTGAGGAACACTGCTGCAGAGGAAGAGTCAGGTGTGAGGTTTAGGTTTCCATGTAGAAAGCTCTTGCATGCACAGAGAAGGTGCAGAGCCAGCTTGACTAATGCAGTGCCAAAAGTTGTGTCTGGATCCTTCACGGAGCAGAGAAATTAAATGCTCAGGTCCTTTCAGTGCCCTTCAGGAGCTACTTACTCATTACATGACTGTCACAGAGGTTTTGCAATACATCACACAGCACTAAGGATCATCAAGCTACTTAACCATGGAAAATTGCTTTAATGTTATCTCAATGTGTTAATGAATGGTTCATTAATTAATTCAAAATATTGAGAACTAGCCTTGCTTTCCTGCTAGGCTAGAATTACTTCATGCCAAATCCAAGCAGGATAGTGGTGCTTAAGCCACTCTGAAATCCTGGTGGTCATGAGGATCCCAGTGCCAGTGGTGGCAGCAGCCACCACTTGCTGCAATGATGCTGAGCAAGGGGGAAAGCAGGAGGCTGCTCCAAGCTGGGAGGATCTCTGTGGTAAGAGGAAGCAGGTCTCTTTACAGATCCAAACCATCACTTAATCTCACCCAGAGGAGGCCTTTAGCCTTGAAGCTGTTTTGAACTGATCCTTGGCAGTCGCAAAAATAAAAGCAGATTTGCCAGCATACATGGCCATGCTTCTCATGCAGGTGCTGATGCCTTGGGCATAGACAGAAGAGAACCTCTGCTGTATTTCAGATGCATAACCATTGTGCTTTTTAATTTTCCAGGGCAGTCAGTAAAGTCTGGGAAGCTTTTACATCCTTTCTTTATGCATAGAGTACTAGATTACAGATTCTATGCTAAAACCAAGAAAAGCAATCCATTTGGATAGCTTATGAAGGGGCTATTAATGTAGTAAATCACTTGATTCAGGAATAAATTCACTATAGTGTCAGTCACTTAACTGGCCAGTAAGCCAGTGATACCCAGTAGGCAATGGCTAGAAACTCCAGGTGTTTTAAACATAGCAGCCACACAACTGCAAACAACAGCTGAGGGGTAACTGGTGACACACAGGGAAGAGCTGGGTTGAAAGTTTCCATGTTCCAGGCAATGTTCGATGCCTGGAAGCTGAAGCTGGGTGCATTTAGACTTAAAACAAGCAGCAGTTTCTCAGCTTGGTGGGAGACTAAACACTGGAAGAACAGGGCAGTCTTTAAAATAAGGTCTTTCTGAATTGCAAGAGAAAATGGAAAAAAATCTTTTTCAACTGCACGAACATACTAGTCTGGAGAAGACCTGCAAACAGCAGATGGAAATAAATCAAGTGTCACTAGACACTTGATTTATTTTTGACCCTTAGGTCAAAACAAGAGGTAAAATGAATAAAGAAAGGACTGAGATCTCCTGAGCTCAGACCTTTTTCCTCTGGTATACTGGGATGCTCATAATGCAGAGCCTCTCTTAAAAGCTTGATGTCACCACACTGGATGAAGAAAGCTCAGTGCACCCAGCTCTGCCCTGCAGCAGCCTGACTCCCTGAGGAAGCTAAGTCTCTGGAAATCACTGAAACTTCAAAAAGTCATGGATGATAACATTAATCCACAGCCAGGAGGAACTGCAGCACTGGTTTTAATGGAAGCAGAATTAGATCAACCCCAGCTACTACAGAAAAGCTTCCCCAATTGTTACTGTAATGCAAATCTCTGTGGCACCAACCACCAGTAGATTGTTAATCATTGCCATACAAGAATTCAGTAAAGCAGAAAAAAATCCTTCAAAGGGAAGAAGACTCCTTTTCCCCCAGTACAGAGCAGTAAACAAGGAGGTGAGAGTTGGAGAGAGTCACCTTTGGGCTCTCTGAGGAGCACAGCAAACCAGCACATTCTCAGCTCTGTCCCCTGCCTCAGAAAGGAGCCAGCCTCTCTCCTCAGAGCCAGGCTGGCAAAACACAAGGTACCTTACTAAAAAGGGAAGAATAACTCCCAGCCAATAACACCTCCCATCCTCTTTTTAAATGCCTGGAGGATCAGGTGTGACACTGAAGCAATTCAGATGGGAGGGGAAAGAAAGAAACCCACAACTGTGAGGTGCTGAGGATCAGCCAATTATACATTCAGGAGTCTGTGTTAATTAGAGGCTTTTCAGGAGGACAGTCAAAGGACTTTGCAGACACAGATGGAAACAGATTTTAACAAGCAGTGCTAAGTCCCAGTGTTGGAGAGGCATATCCAGTTCATACAGGAGAGAATCCAGCAGAGGCTATGCTACACCAGCAGCCACCCACCACCAACCAAGTGCAAGTCAGAGATCAGTCCAACTGATTTTTTGGGGAAGTATTATGTTATTAAAATGAATAATCATGTAGGCACTGGTAAATGATCTTTCCCTACATAATAGTCATAGCTCTTTATAAGAGCCCAAAAGCACCTGGGTCATCTGGTCACTCAGATGACGCACTTTACCAGTGTCTCAGGGAGGAAGAATTGATTTTTTTTCTTAATGCCTATATGTAATGCAGCAGCTTTATGCACTGTAGGCAGAGACCATGGCTGTTTAAGAGGATCTGATAATAGCTCACAACTGAAGCAGGTTTTTTTTTTTTCCTAGGCAGACGGGAGTGCAGAGCAGAGACTGTGACAAATCACAATTAATTTTCTTTTTCTTTAGACATTGCTATGGTCATCTCATTTCCTGCTTAAGTCAAGGAAGTTCAGAACATGGATGTAGATTTGTTTACAAGCATCAAAATAGTTCCTTTAATTGTCACACGCACCTTTGGAAAAAGGGCACATGAAAGTAATTTAAGAATTGAAAAAAATAAATAACATCTAAGAGACTGAGCAAGCTCTTTTAGTTTATCCCCAAATGAGCACTAACTTTGAGGTAACTCTTGCAGTTTATTGCACTAGCCAAGAAAACCAGGTCATATAAAATGAAAGAGCCCATATTACCTGTGAAGCAGAAGTGCCTTCTCAGCAGAGACTTGTTCACTCTCTGCTTGTCCTAGACCATTATTTCACTTTCCCGAGATGAGCTTTGTGAGGAATACCACAGGGACCAGACATCACTTTTGGTGAACTGTACTGCATGGAGCTGTGAGTTGGAAACAAGGACTGCAAGCCTTGAAACGTGACAGAGGTAACATCCCCCTCACCCTAAACAGGTGTGCAACATGGAGAGAAGTGCTCCTAAGAAGCACCAGAGGGGACAAAACTGCCCAAAGACCACATAAGATGGAGCCCCAGAACCCAACAACTGCTGACCACCTGCCAATGTCCCAGCCCAACTTTGCCAGCAGTTTATTTGTGCAGTGACATTTCAGCAATAGATGGACATGATTTTTGACACAATAAACCTCAGAGACCTGAGCAGGAGCTTCCAGACTCCCCTGGAGCGCAAGTGTGGCTGCTCCAAGTAATAAACCTTGGAAAGGCCAAGGGCCAGTGTGATGCTCAGGACATTGCACCAAGGCTGAGCATGGCTACAGCGTCTCCTCTAGCAGCTGGGGTAAGACTGGCCAGGTTTTGCCATACTGTGTCCCTTGGGACTCCATGCAGCACATCCAGCTCCACCAGGCAGCGTTACAGGTCTTGAGGGGTTATGGATAGTACCTGGGGCATCAGAGCATCACCACTCACAGGCATGGACTGGGACCTGGGACCTGTCTTGAAGTTAAGTCACTTTGTGAAAATGTAATTTGCAATATTTCATTAGGATTTCTCCCATCTGCTAAGCATCATCCCAGAGAGTTTGGTGACACTCTAAATGAATCTGTGAAGAGATGCACTTGTTTTAGCTGTAATTGGACAGCTGTTTTATTATGAGTTAATGAACTATGATGATTAAAAAGAATTCAGTTATAGCAAACCATATATTAACAATTACTCTGGACTACAATCACAGCTAAGCAAGTGCTAGACAACTTTCATAACAATGACTGGAAGCAGAAGATGAAAGGGAAAACCAGTAAGCTGTTACAGGACATGAGATGTCTCCGGGCCAGGCTCCCTGCATCAGACATAGATTCCCTGGGCTGCCCCACAGGAACCACTCCACACCACCACCATCTCCTCTGGCCCAAAGCCCCTTTTGACCCAAATCAATCATCGGGGTCTGCTCATGCTCTTCCATCTTCCCAGACCCTCTTCGTTTTCATGTCTCCCCTCTCCCTTAGCCACAGCATCCCACAAGGTGCTGGTGGAAGGGAGAGGGGACAGTGATGGCAGCAGGCTCAAAGACAATTGAGACAGAGAGATAACTGATGTCTTTGTAGTTGCAAAACATATTTCAGACTGCTTTTCCCCCTACTCTGGGTCACTTTGGCCAAGGCTGTTTGCCCTGGAGGGATTGCACAGAATGTGATGCTCCTTGGTGTAGGGCCATGTCCTTCCTGACTGTGAGGAGACCTGAGCACCACCAGCACCATGAAAAGCTGATCCCGAGCTGGGGAGTCCTGCATTTGTCCTTTCCACACTTTGCAGTTTAAAAGAAATTTTTGTATGTGAGCTGGGCCTGTTGCCAAAGACCAGAAGCCACGGAAAGCAGCTGGAGTTTCCATAGGGCATTCCCAGTCTGTATGGAAGAGTTTTTAAGCAGTGGAGACTTTGCTCTGAGAGTTTCAGTGAAAAAGCTCTTAAGACACAAAAGAAAAAAGCTCTTATTACACAAAGACTGGTCCATATACCACGTGTGTAAATCACTTATCTCCTGTTAAAATAGATCTGTTCCAAATCATTGTGACTTCCTGACAGCTGTCTATTGACCTTTCTCCACTTCAGCCCTCCATTTGGCCTTCTTTTCTGTGTTCATCCTCAGCAGCCTCTGATCCTTCTTCACAGCCTGGAAACGATATGGTGTAAATCATTGCATGCACACAGTTTCCACCACTAAATTTCCCCACATTTGCACTGCTTTTTTTGACACCTGACACTCCTTTTTGATACTTTGCAGTGATAGAAGTTAATCTGTTTCCTTGTCATACCACATTTTCAGCATTTGCAGCTCTGATTAGAAGGGGAATTACACTGTAAATTGTTTACAGGTGCACTGGGACTTCCAAGTCAGACTGGAGACCCAGCAGTGGGGTGGGACAGGGAGAAGTGTGACAGGTCTTGGTGACCATGGTGGCATCCAGGCCAGGCAGGCAGGACCACAGGAGCCTCATGGCTGGCATATGCCAGGCGGTTCCATTGACACTGTCTTAAGCTACTCCATTACTTTCGGCCCAGCCTCTTGTTGAGACACCATCATATATATCATTGCACTGCACAGGTTTGTGGCAGAGTGGGTCAGAAGCAACACATTAATCAGCAGATTGTGCTTTCCAATGCCAATGTCTCCTCTGGAGAAGGGGAGATACAGATCCTTTGCATACATTGCTCATGTGTATGTGTTCTCGAACCTATCTGTCACCCAGGTACTAATTTCCAAAGAACATACATAGACCATACATTAGGTGAACCAGTTCCCTCAGAAAAAATAGTCACTTCTTTGCCAGTGATAATCACGATCACTCAGCCCAGCGCAATTAGTACAATTGTGATGTAGCAAACCTTTATCCTGACAATGTTCCTTGAGGTGTCAAGGACCTCAAACCTGTGGAGGACAGAGCAGAATTTCCATTCTGCAGCAGCGTGTGTGAAAGGGGATCATGAGGAGATGGGTAATGAATGTTCAGATCTTGGCAGCAACTTTCTGTGAATGTACAATGGGGTTCAGCCTTCTCTTTCTGTAGCTGCTTAAAGGAGGACTGAAAAAATTAGCCTGTGGGGAAAAGATTTAGGTGGGATATTGCTACTCCCAAAAGTCATCAGTAATAACAGAATTAAAAACTCCTGCTCTCCTGTATTCTTTTGTTGTGTGTGAGAGTGAATGCCTGTAAAATGACGGGGACAGCAAAATCTTTCCATTTATAATGACAGGCTGACCTTTAGGTGCTGCAGGACAGGCCATGGCGTGTTGTGGAGCACCAGGAGACTCTGGGGCCATGCCATCAGATCCAGGCAATGCCACCCTCAGGGAATTAAAAGCCCACCACAGCACAGCCTCTGTCAGGCAGTTGGCACCAGCCTTGTGAGCATCTGCCTGCAGTGGGAGGCTGACAGAGTCAGAGCATACAGCTGCACCATCCAGGAGTTTTCTTCCCAGGCAGCTGAACAGCCCCATCCATCACTGAAAAATCTCCACCACCTTCCATGAGTAACTCCTGTCATATAACCAACAATTCATGTTTGCAAGAAACTGCAGCATGGCAATGAGCCATCCATGAAATTATGTCCAGCCATGGATTTACTCATACCTGCAAGGGGAAGGACAGCTGGAGGAGAACCCAGGATGTCACAAGTCAGAAGCATTAGGACTCCAAATCTGAGTGACAATCCTTTAACAAAATATCTCAACAAGGAGGTGAAATCACAGCCCATACAAGAGGAACTCAATTCACGTGTCTGTCACCAAAGCTGTATGTAGCCCCAACTTCCTATTAAAATTTATGCAGCATTCTTAATCACTAATCAATAAAATCTAGAAAAGCATGTAAAAATACAGAGTAAATGATATCTTACCAGGGTGGTTTCTGAGTTTCAAAGGCACAAAAGATGGTTCTGCTTAGTCTGAAATTTATGATAAGTAAAATAAGCTAATCCAATTTACTTCACAGGGAATGACAAAAAGTTATAAGAGTTACAATTATTTACAGTTATTTTTGGACACCAGCATGGGGGAGGCACTAACCCCCACCACATGAGCACAGCTCTGGGTGATGCAAACTGGGGTCTCAGTCTATGTGTTCACAGCCAATAGAATCATTCTGACAGGCCCACTTAGGATATGTGCCTGAGAATGTCCTCCTCCCTTTTAAAGCATCCTGAACATATTAGCACCTTTTTATCAAAATCTGTAGGTCTTCTCTCATTCCTGAAAGCTTCTTTACCTCTCGTTTTGTAAAAAGCAATGAGCTAAGCTTCAAGAAGGGAAAAGACCTGTTGGTACAGAGAGAAAAGGATTGAAAGTTTAAAATTACACTTTTCTATTCTGTGGAAGCTAAATGTGCTTTCTAATGTCAAAAAGACTCAGCACCTGATGTGAGATGTGTTGTTACATTTGCAGCTTATTTAATTAGACTTTCTTCCCTTGCATTTTGGTAGGTTTTAAACTAAAAATCTCTTCTAAACTTCCTGATCAAGGGGGCAAATGATGTGGGGCTGAAGTCCCCAAGCCCACAGCAATATCTCACCCTGTGAGCATCTTGCTTTTAAATGGCCCAACTAGTGAGTTAAGCAAACTGCCAGCAGCACAAGTAGCTAACTCCTCAACAGCTTCTCCTGAAATCACTGATGGAGAGATGATGTCTTCTAAAATGCAGCCTGGTGGGAGACTGGCAGTCGTTCTCATGCAAGCTGGGTATCACATTACTGCACTCTAATGATGATACATTACACCCCATCAGGCTACCACAGTGATGCCATTTGCATACTGTCACCAACAGCACAATGAGAAAAGGACTCTGGCTCCTCTTGATGGAAACAAGCCCAATGACAGGCAACAAGGACAGTGGCAGAGTGACCCTGAAAAACGTGGTAAGCAATGACTAGCTCAAACCCTGGCTGTTGCAGTGCACACCTGTACAAATGGTCTTTGCAAGATGGCTAAGACTGCTCACCCAGCTCTTACATCCAGATAGGTGCACCCACAAAGCCACACTACAGTGCCCTGTGTCTGCAGATGTGGGACTTGGATTGAGAAATGTCCAATTGTGACCAGGATGGGCAGGAAGAGGTGGACATGAAGATGCCCCCAGTCTCAGCATCCTGCACTCCCTGGCTGTTGCTGGATTGCTGGTACTCAGCTGAAAGGAAATCACTGCTGCTACAGAACAGAGCATGGGGGCATCTCTTCCTGCCTGTCCTGAGATGGTGAAATTATAGCAGGTCTTGGCCCCAGACCTGCTCATGTATGCCAGGACTTGTAAATGGCTGAAAAATCCTAGTTGTAAACCTTGGCCCAGGTAAATTTAGTCTCCCACTTCTCCTATTCCTCTCACAAAGTGCAATGAGACCAGGAGAGCTACATCAGCAAGCGCCAGAATCAAATCTGCAGCAAGCAGTACACTTGCTAAAAGCAGGTGTGCCATCCCAAGGAAGACAAGGGCAAAGCCCCATGCTGGAGACCTCCAGCCATCCCACAGGAGTACAGGCAGGCCCACACAGCCCAACTTTCCTAGGGTGTGCAAAAACACAGCCAAGAAAGTGGTGCAGGTTAAGAAGAGAAACTATGTCCATACCAGGAAGCTTGTCCCTCTGGGAGCAGCCCATGCCTGCTCCCTGCCTCATAATCCAGGGCACTGCCTGACACACGCACACACAACTGTGGCTGTAACCTGGCCAGGATCAGAGCAGGAAGCAGAGGGGAGTAAGTCCTCCACATGCACTGGTCCTCCTCTGGAGATCTGGTAGCTGGATAAGAGGAGGAACATTCATTTGTTTTAATTGACATATTCCCTGACATGAAGTATCAGTTGGTGTTTACTGCCACAGGGGGACAGAATAAAACTTTAGCCCTGTGCACTGTGCTGGTCAAAGCTCTGGGTGTGCTCCCTGTCCCAGGAGCATTTGTAGTCCCAGGAGACAAACCACCACAGTACCTCAGCTGTGGCTGAGAATGAAGGTCATTTTCTCACCCCTTCCTGCAAATACCCTTTCTCTCCATGCTGCAGCAAAAAACGGTGGCCAAAAGCTTTCTACCACCTGGATCAGCCTTCTGGGCTGATGTCCTGGGCATTCTTTGTTTTACTGCCAGCAGCTCTGGCCAGGCACAGGATAAGATGAGCCACCCACTGCCACAACCCGGGGCTGTGCTCCAGCATACTGCCCTGGACCACCACTGCCCTACCAGCTTGGGCAGGAGCCCAGGAGGCTGCTTCCAGGACTCATTAAAGTAAAAATAGCCCTTCCTGTAAGAAGGGAGTAGCATGCACTTCCACCCTAACTGACAACAGGTGCTCCTTACATCATGATGACAAGTTTATCACCTGTGTTTACCAAAATGACACACCCTGGGAGCTGGGCAGGCAGAAATCACCACTGTGGCAGCTCATGCCCAGCCCACACTCTGCCCCAGGCTCCCCATCCCAAGGAGCTGCCCAGGAGAACAGTGGTTATTTATATTATTTTCTCAGTTCTTGCTATGGAAGAACTAAAATAACAGAGTGTGCTATATTTCCCCAAAGACAGGCTTAGTGAGTGCTAATTATCACAGCTGGTTAAGCTGTTAGGGTTCTTAATTGTTCTCAGCCACAGAATAATCTTGCAAATCAGTTGCTTTAAACTTATTTTCAGAAAAGGAGCAGTGTTTACCACATTTCAGAATAAATGTGGTTTGATGGCAAGAAAATAAAATTGATGTCTGTACCTCTAAATGCGGTATGGGGAGTCCATCTGCAAACTTTCTGCAAACATCCAGACTGCAAACTTTCCTAGCAAAGAAATGTACTTCAGATATTCTTCAGGTTTAAAACAGTAAACTAAGAAATGATAACAATAAGTTCAGCTGATGTAGTATTTGTCAGTCAGTAAAATTGTAATTGAAATATAGCAGTACCTATAAAGTATTTGCTCTCCACAAAGTCTGGATAGTGCTGAATGTTTTCCATAACACCAGCTGTTCTAACCAGAGGAAGAACCACAACCAATTGTCTTTTATCACTTTGACATTTCTTCTGTATTTTGCACAAAATTCTTCCTGATCAGTCAGGAAATGGAAATGCAAAATACTTGTCTCATGTGGAGGTGAAGGGTATTTACTCTCCTTAAACATACAAGGTCCTAAAGCTGATTTACAGGTAGGGAAAAAAAATTTCATTCAAAAGGGAAGATGCAGTTGCCAAAAGGAAAATTTTCAGAACTACTTAGTAATACTATCAAATGTAATATTGCAGATAATCAAAATGTGTCTAAGAGCAAGGGGAGAGACTGCAAGGGAAGAGTACTTCAGGAATTGGCAGGGATATTCTTAAGGGGATGAAAGATGTGAAACAGATGCAGCTCTGGGTCTTTAACTTCTGCCCCAAGAAAAAACTCTGTCACTTATAGAGACATTTTATTTTTTGGGGAACATGGAGTTAATGATACTGAGGAAAGAAGAAAATCACAGCAGTGACAAATGCAGTTTTTCCTCTTCCATGAAGCACCACGATGTATCCAGACAAAGCACAATGTGTTCATCTTAATTCACTTGTAATTTGGTAAAGCAAATTAGATCCATTTCCAGATTAGGAACCCATACAGAAAATAAATAGTGTTTTGAGCTTCCAGCTGCAAACAAGACCGGCAAACAAGCAGAAATCAGTGGATGTGATTATGCTGAAAAAAGCAGAAGGGAAAGCTGGTAAAGTCAGAGAGGATATTTGTGTCCTGCTCAAGATTTCCCTGTGGGAAAATGGGTATGAAGAAAGATGCATTTATAGCCTGAAGTTTATGGCCAGCAGGCCTGAGCATTCCCACAAGCTCCCTTCTCACCTTGTGGAAGAGCTGCTGAGTGAAAAAAAGGCATTGCATGTCTGGACATCCCTCAGTCCCCAGACCAGGATAGCAGGAGGGGCTGTGTGCAGTGGATGGGATGTGCTGCTTTCATGCTTGTGTCACGCTTGGACCTGCCTGACCCCATAGGGGCTCCAGCTGTGCAGAACGATAAAGCATCTTCACTTTAATAGGCACTCTCCAAAATACTGATTGCCAAACTGACTGTCTTTCTGTCATGTCTGATTATGGATTTGAGGAGGAAAAAAAGAACATTTTTATATTATGTCTTAATTTCTCATAAGGGGAGAAAATCGTGGGGGTTGCAGGCCTCTGGTGCTTATCCACCTAGGGGTTGCCATTGTTTCCTCTAGCAGACACACCAGCTAACAGCTGTATTAATCATGTCTGCTGTGAGCAAAAAGGCACTTCAGGATTTACTATGCCAGCATTTGGAAGTGCAGAGACACAGAGGTCCTCACAAAATCACAAAGGCAGTTACTTGTTCCTGAATTTTATTTGTTTGTCTGGCACTATGAATGCTTAATGACAGGCTGAGTTTTGCTGCAGTGCATGAAAGCCATAGACACCTCTGTATTAGGAATTCCAGTTTTCCCTTCAACACTGTGGATCTCCCTCTGGCCCAGAGCAACTTGGATCATTTTCTGAACAGCAGAGAGATGCAGAAAGCTCTTGGACTAAGGTGGACTTGGTGAGCAGCCTGATGAACTTTGATCTCCTTAGAAATGTTTTGTGCCTGTCTCAGTGCATGCACATCCACTCTGCCCAAGTTACAGGACAGCTGCAAGAGGCTCCTCCAGTCACTCCCCACACCAAGCCATCACTTGATACCCATCAGTGACTCATTACCAAAGTGCAGCCAGTATTTCATAACCATTAAGATCACGGGTAAGGAGTTTATTGAATAGCAGTAACAACTTGTTCACAGATACAGAATTAGCAAAATCGGGTCTAAAGCACCATCTCCTCTGCCTTCCGCATCCTTCTGCCAGGAGAAGAGCAGGACTCCAACTCCTGAGCAAGCCCTGGACAATACAGGAAACACTGATTATCTCTATGGACGTTGCCCAGGCTTCCTCTGACCTCACTGCAATGGGAAGGCACAGACCTGAAGGGTTTTGAGTCACAAAGGAGCAGACTAGCTCAGAAGAGTAGAGGATGGTCTGCAGCTGTGGTGGTGCAGACTCGTGACATTTCTGGTTTCTGTGTGAGAGTGATATGCAGCTGCAATACTTGTCGCAAACTGGTGCCAGCACTGAAGATTTAAACTAAACAGAAAACCTCACAGGACTCCATCCTGGTCCTGCATCCTCTTCACACCCTCAAATTCTGCTACTTCACCTGCCTCCACAGCAAGGACTAGCAGCCAGTCCCTCAAAAACCGTTGCAGAACTGGAACTGAGAGCCCACAACATAAACTCAATTGTTGTTTGCAAAACTCCATTGCTCTGGTTTCTGGCTGACTTCATACTGTTATTCCCAGTGCCTTAATTCTGATTATTGTTAGAATTATTGCTGTAATTGGAAACTTGGACTCAGGTTCTCTTCACTTGTCCTTCTTCTGCTGCTTTCAAAAGCTATAGGAATGGAAGTGTTTATTCCTCCAGGAGCCCCAGGTTCCCACACACCTCTTTACATCTTGTTCATTCTCATAATAGTGCATAACTAGTCTTTTTACTCATACACAGAAAAGAATTCATATGAGTATTCAAACAAACAAACAAAAAGTATTACTCTGCAGAACTGTTTTCAGTGTCCTTAAAAACAAATGGCTTACCATCAGACTCTGGTTTGCATGCCATGAAAACTTCTTACATGAGAGCTGTGATGGAGAACAGAAGATAATCTTATCTTTAAATTCTTTGCCTTCCCCTATCTCATTAAATATGCAGCAGAGCTCTGTCTTGCTTCCTAGACAAGATAAACAGCAATCCTGGATGGGCTTGTGGCTTATGAAATTCTAAGTGAGTCAGAAAATATTTTTCCACGCAACTGTATTTTCTCTAGCAGCACAGTTTAGCACAGCAAGAGCAAAGAATTCCTTTGAAATGTCTCATTCACCTGCAGACTCCCAGCCCAAGAGCTGTCCCTCCTCTCCAGGGTCCCCAGGCAGCAGCACTCTCAGGGCTTCAGTTTTCTCCAGATGAGTCACCTCCTCCTCCTATCAGGGATTAGTCTACCCCAAGGAAACACAAATGCAAATCCCAAGAACTAAAATCTCCTTAACTGTTTCTTCTCACCATGGCCAGGTCGAATCAAAGGAATAGTGTCAGCATCTTACAACAAAACCAAAATGTAAGGATTTGTAAAGAGTTCTTTGTACAAGTACCAGCATGAGGCTTTAATCAACTCTGGACACTTGAATTCATTTTTTTTATAATCTTGAGTGTTGCCAATGAAACAAAACAATGAAGCAGTCCTTACCATTTTTTGTGAGTTAAACTTCAGCTTTGCTTTAAAAAAACTCCTCCATTCGGTTACTGAGAGATCCTTTTTTTTCAGCCAATATTGTCCCATTCCTCCAGATGTTATAGTATCACTACCTTTTGAAAAATCTTGCCTAGAAATCATAAATAAGATATTAAACCATAGTATTTAAATAAACAAACAAACCCAAGCCCAAACTCCACTGTCTCTTGCCTAATTCACACCCAATGAGCCTTTTGACATCAGTCTCTTAAGAAGGAAGGCTAAGACAAGAGGACCCATAAGCCACACTTGCTGTGTTTCCTTCCATCAGTTCTGTGTTTTCAGAGAAGATGCAATAGAATATTTGTCAACACAGGAATGCAGTTAAGAATTGTCTTAACAGGAGCCAAATTCAGTGGAGCTTGTGAGTTGCAGCTGGAGTCACTAAGCTCTGCAAGCAAACACTGTAAAGGAACATGGAATGGGTCTGAAGTGTCCTGAGTACAGAGTGCAGGGCTTAGAAAGCTCATGGCAACAAAACAAAAGTCAGCCATTGCTCTGCAAAGCCTCGGTTTGCCTTTTCCCAGGGTCTGGGATCTTCATACGAGGGTGCTGGTCCAGCACAGGGCAATTTGGCATGTGCAGCATCTGCTATGCATGGCCTGAAAGGTGGGGTAGCCCCAAGTGCAGCTTCATCATAGGGAGCAGCCAAATGTGAACAGCAAAGGTTGCAGGACCCATGGAAAATCATCCAAAATATTTGGGGTGTTGTGATGCAATCACATCTTTCATTACTAGGGCAAATAATGCACTAATGAGCTTTGCACCAGGCCACTGATTTCTGGAATGGTGCACAATTGGATTGTAGAGCAAAAATGTGTGAAACCCCGAAGAAAACAAAACCATCAGAATCTAAACAGTTTACATTTTGACTCAGAGTTTGGAGAACCATTTAATTTAAATGTTTTCCACACCTGTTTCCCCAGCTGAGCCACAGAAACACATTGACAGGGACAGACTCACTGTTCCCTTGTCACATAATGATTTTCTTTCCTAAGAAAAATGACATTGTCTTCAAAAACAGATGCATTTACAAAAATTTCAGTCCATTAGTCAATAGTTTAGGGAAAAAACCCCCTCTAATTTAAAAGAATTGAACCATTCTGTGTGGAAATTTCTTTTCCCCCCACTTGTTTTAATACAAGCAAAAGCTTTAATGACTTAATTTTATTTCAGCTCCTGCAGAGAACTCATATGCCATCAGTCAGGCCAATAAACTGGCTGATATCACTAGGACTCCCTCCTTTGTGTGGTTAAATTTCCCTTTCAGTGACTGGCTGAAAAGGTATGTAATCAATACAGGAGTACATGTATCTCCGGTAACACAGTGGGAGGCGCTGCCCTGGGCAATAATTTGCACCAGTAATAAACAACAAAGCAAAAATAACAGAGCTAAGTGCCTCCTCAAATATATGAATTTTTTTCTTGACAAGCCTCCTAAAGAGACCATAAAATGCTCCTGAGTGAAATACAACCTACAGTTAGGATGAGATTTGCTTCCAGCAACTTCTATGAGTCCAAAGGGACCACAGGGATACACTTCTCCTAAGAGATGCATGGCCACCTGTTGGAGTCCAGGGCACAGGGAAAACCTTTCCTGCTGCCCTGGGGTGTCTGAGACCCTGGCTGGGACCCCAGGAAAGCATTGCCTTAGATCTTTCCCTAGTCCATGGGAAAAACTTGCAACACTCATAGATTAATTAAAAACAATAAAAATGTACAATAGGTAGTAGTTTAGTTTGTCACAGGGTGAAAATTTGTAGTTTTGGGTTTTTAGAATGGAGGTGGACGAGAGCAAGATGGAGAATTTTGGGTGGTGCCTTGGGTTCTTCTCCTTCAACCCCATCTTCTACTGTGACTGTGGCACTAAGACATTGGTAGATGCAGAAATTGCATGTCTAGAATCGATAGTGATTATTGGCACAAAACTGTAAATATAGTACATTTAAAGAGTCAATTGGGCTAGAAACCTTTAAGAAACCTTGAGCACCCTTTGTCTGGGGCACTTGGCAAAGTCTTCCAGTGTGTCAAGCCTGGTGTTGGGGTGCACAAATCTTGAGATAAGAAATTGAATAAACATCTTTGACGATTGAAGCTGTGAGTCCTACTCATCTTTTAAACCCTGGCACAGGACTTTGTAAGGAAAAATCCCCTGATTAGTGGGTTTCCAGACTATAAACACCAGTAGCCACCCAAGTGAGCATGGAGAGGGCAGGAGAATGAAAATCTGTCACACAGTTCTCTGCATAGTGGCCTGGGGGCTTTGGTGGAGGAGTTTTGTCTTGTTGCCTTGTTAAACCACTGGCTGTGTCTGCCTGCACCCTCAGGGATGACTTCAACTCATGCTGGTGACTTCTCTGCTCCTTGCTTGTGCAAGGGAGTCCCAGGCACCTCCTGCTGCTCCCATGTGGTCTGGCAAAGCAAGAATGAGGAGGGAAAATGAGACACTCATCCTGAGGAGATCAATAATGACTGCAGAGGGGGCTGGAAGCTGCTTAAAAATAAATTATATCCTACGTAAGCTGGACTTCATTTCTTCAACAGTAACTCATTTGTGTCCTTCATCTTTTAGACTATGCATGTCATGGAAACACATACACAACCCATGGCAAAGCTGTCTTACTGAAGGAGGGATTTACTCAAGAATAGAGTTTATCATAAGTATATGAGATGTTTCCAGCATGCTACCCACATTAGATGGGCACGTCTCATTTGCTTAACCTTCAAAAAAGGTCTCTCACAGACACAAATACAATCCTTGGAGAACTGGGGTTTCTACAAACAAAGACAATTTGGAGAAGGAAGTAGCTAAAGTAGGGGTGGTGTTGCCAAGCTCACACAGAGGTCAGTGAGAAGACTGCCTAGGAAAACTGGAAGACCCTCTTATGTTGTATAAATGGGGCAAAGAACACATGGTGCAAAGTCAAGTCTTTGGGTCTAGGGATGAGGATTTCTGATTGCATTTGGTGAACTCGGGATGACACCAAGCTGCCAAATGGATGCTGCCATGCAATTCTAAGATGTACAAGAAAAGTCATTCCAGTAGAGAGAAAGCAGTTTTAGTATTCTCATATAAAAAGATCTAGAATAGCCTGCAGTACTATGCTTGTTTAAGAGAGTTACTCAAGAAGAAAAGGAATAAAGAAATGAGAGGAATATGTCTTTTTCTTGGCTATATAATAACAGATTATAAATGGAGAAACATCATGGTAGATGTCTCTCTGAGAAACTCAGTGCCAGAGAAGAAGGGCAGTCAGGCTAAATCACAACACTGATACCTGAACAAAGGGAATAAGCTGCTCCTGGTAGACGCCAAGAGCTGCACCTTTTCTGATGGGGCTCCTTGTATCTTCTACCACTGGGGCAGGAGCTGTCCCCACCCTCCCATTAGCTGATGAAGCACAGGCAGTGAAGCCAATAGCCAGGACACAAAGCTTTCCAGGCTTCTGCAATGCTGCTTTAACCTCAGGCCACAACTGCACAGTCATTAGTGTTTACAAAACAAGTTTCCAGAGAAGCAAAATTATACACTGAGGAAATAATAAGCAGCAATGTAATCAGATGTGAGAAGGAAATCATTTCATTACCTGAACCAGGCTTCATTATTCACCATTTCCCTGGCAAGAGCTGATAAATGCAGGTTAATGAATCTTCGCACTTGGAGGAGCAGTTGGAGCTGCTGGCTCAGTGCTGCCACATGCAGAACAGGACCAGGGGCTTCAACTGTCAGCTGGAAGCCTAAGAGGTAAATAAAATATGATCTTATCCATTACAGCACTGCAGTAAGAGAAGGGAGAGGTTTTAACCATGCCTGGCTTGGTCTTACAGAGTCACCTTGGCTGTGGGAATGCCATGGCTGCTATCTGGCTCAAAGGAACAAACTCTAAACATCCCAAGAACAATAGAGGACGCTGTGTATGCTGGTGATGTGTGCAAAGACCAGAGCCAGATCTTTGGGAAAAGCCTTTCAGGACCAATAATATCAGGCCTGACAGTTCCTTCCTCATCCCTACTGTTAAATATCATCCTCAGCCTGGTCATGATAAAAGGTAGCTACAGAGACAGAGGCAACAGTATCAACACACAAAAAGGAGGACCTTTGTCCACCTCTGTGGTGTTGTCATTTCTTTAAAACAGTTCCTTGTTGCCTACTGTAGCTATTCCTCCTTCTAAAATGCAGGAAAATAGGAAATACACCATTCACTGTAGATAGCTATTAAAAAACCCACCCCACTTGCCCCTCAAAATCTCAAAACACAAACAGAAAACAATGCTAAAGAAAATATCAGATAAAGGGAGCAAACCTCCTTAAGATAAACAAGTTCTCAGAGTTGTGAAGACAATCTCCGCTCTCCTATATTTTCTGCATGTGTCACCAGTAACGTGGATCCCAAATTTTATGTGAAGACTCTGAACATTTGGCAAAGCTCCTCTGGAAAGAGCTAAGACACTAACAGCCCACATAAGATGAAAACCTATTCAGGGAGGAACACACATGTCCTGACATTACAGGGAAATACTGCCCTCATCTGTCTTCCAGTGACAGGTTTTATTTTCCTGCCTAGTATGCCTAAGCCATTCATCACTTCCAGGATGAAAAGGTGACTGTTGTTGCAATCAGCTCTGAAGTCCATGCCCAGACTCAAGCTATTAAGCAATGCTGCTGTTGGTAACTGGAATCAATATGACCATGTTGCTGCAACAGAGTTTAAATGCAGAAAATTCTCAATTCTCTACACTGAAGAGACAGCCCAAAAGAAGAAAATAGCTTGTAGATTCTTTATAAAACTAAAACTAAACAAAGAAAAAGGGATTCCTAGTGACAGGAGAACAGGAATACTGAGAGGCAGTGCTGGGATTCAGCGAGAGCAGAGCAACCCCTGCTCCTGCAGCCATTTGCACGCTCATGCACCAGGCAGGGATTTGGGCTCTGGATGTCTGCAGTCCAGACAGTTATAGAAAGCACAGAGAATGAGGTTGGTTTGCCTCCTTCATATACACTGGCAAAAATCCATCATAAACACACACACAGAGACACACAGAGGAGGCATGTTTTAAACACCATCAGTGGCCCTCAGGAAGGTGAAATGAACACACATTTATTAATATTTCATTAAAATATAAGCTTTGAAGTTGGAAAAATACATCTAGTAGACAAGGTATATAGCACTAGCCAGTTCTGGGGTGCAGAAGGAGCCTCTCTTAAATCTCCTTCAGTGAGACAGCATGTGGCCAGCCCACATTCTCAGAAAGTGCTGTGGCTGTTAAAAGTGCAGATCCCAGCACATATCTCGTAGCGTTTCAGAGCTCCAGAGGAGCACAGCTTTTAAAGCAGATAGAGGCCTTTCAGTTTTTTTATTGAAGTTAAGCCTGCTAAAACTCCAAGATAGGAGCTGGACTGTCCAGTTCTGCTAGTTCCCAGTTTACTGACATCTCCCTGCTTGTCTTATCACCCTTAACTCCCATTCCTTTTGATTTTATTCTGTAAATCCCAGATTTAGTCGAAGTCTGCATCTCCAAAGTTAAGTGTACACTTTCACAACATTGTAGTGGCTGGAGCATCATCCCAGATCATCCCAGCACAAGCAGATAGGTCCCATTTGATGACAACAAACTAACAAGTCAGGGAAGTGGTCTACTATCAACCACAGTGTCTGGATTTCATGGTTCCCTCATCAGTGTGGTCAGCTCTCACCTAGACAAAGCTTGGAGCTGGCCACAGGCATGGCACAGCCACAAGCTTTGTCCAGCCTGGAAGGCAGGTGATGAAAACAAGGCTGGATGCTTCCTATCCTGTCCCATAGCTCCACATTGACATCCAGGCTCTTGCGTCTGCACCTAAAGGAGACAGGCTGGCCAAAACTTGCCAGAAACATTTTCATCTATACAGAAATGCTATGGGGAACATTTTAAAGGGTTTTATTGGAAAAACAACTCTGAAATGAATTTTGTTTCTAATTGCTACCTAGTTTCCTGGAAGAAAATTTTCAAAACAATCCTTCCAAGTTGATTTTCATGGGGACATCAGTCCCAAATGATCTTTTCCAAGATCATAGAAGAAGCAATGCACTCAGGGCTGCCCAGTCTCAGACCTTCCAGCTGGAACAAGGATCCCCTCCAGTGACTCACCCTCACAGTAGTTTTTTCCCAGGTCACCATCTCCAGAGTCTGGTTAATCTCAGCAATCAGTCTCTCACTACAGCTTTTTTGCCTGACATCTTAATTTGATCTGTCATTTCACAGCCCTGCAGCTCTATCTGAACAGGTGGAATATGGCAGATTCTTCTCATTATTTTAGTCTTTGTCAAACAACCATTATTAATTCACTGTAATCTACATATTTCTAAATTTTCCCCTAAGCATTCTCCTTTCTCTGCATGTTACGCCACTCTGTTGTGTAATTCCTTCCTACATTGCTGTCTGCCTTTCCAGTCAGTCCTGTGCATATGACATGTGTTTGCTTCTTTGCTTGTCTGGAGTTTCCTCTTCTGCTTTTGAAGTACTTCAACAATACTCAGCAAAGTCAAAGGACCAAAATTCCTGGTAATCACTTGTTTGAGTTTAATCATTCTGGCCACATAACACCTGGGGGTATAATCTTCATGCTGCTAGTATTTTACTAACATATATGTGTGGCTACAAACTGCCTTCAGGCATCCAGCTTAGGTGGTAGTAATGAACAAGAGCTCTCTGCTTTCTTGAAAACATTACAATTCATCTTTTGAAGGGAATTACCTTTCTTTACCTTACTTCTATTATCACACCTGTGAAGGGGATCTGCCATCATTGGTGCTTGCTGCTGGTTTCACTCTGTGGAACTCAGGCTGCCCACAGCAAAGCCAGTCATGGTTTCCATACTTTTCTTAATTATGGTAAGAAACTCTGCTGAGAAATTCTACTTTCCTGATTACTTGAAGGAAAATAGTGAAAGTCTGGAACTCAGGAGATTGTGCAACACAGGGTGATACCCAGATGAAACTGTATCCAACTCTGTTGAATGTGAATCTGTTTGTGTCTGGCAGAGGACACACAAGTGAGAAAATTCAATGCATTTCTCTTGGCAACAATCTTCATTTTCTTGTAAATGAGTTACAGTTTGCAAATATGATCTTACAGCTTGAAGTTTACTCTTCAGGACAGTTGCATGAGATTAAACCACAGTTCCAGAGCAGGTCACCATCCTGTCCCTGGCACCAACCTGGATTAGACACCAGGGAAGAGCATAAGACCTATAGAAGCATTACAGAACTCTTTGCATAGCATTCTCAAAGTCTCCTGAACCAGGAGTAGTATCTTGTTGAGAGCTGCTCTTTTTCATTAGTTTTTCTAAATGATTTTGAAGCCGTGCAACCATTTAGTACCAACAGCTTTTGGGAAGGAGCTCTACACTTGGACTGAGCATTGGGCAGAACATTCTTCCTGTGACTTCAAAGGTAATGCCTATTTAAGTTTCCATCATTTATCTGGTTCTAAAATTGCTAAAAATAGTGAATAGCCATCTGTCTCAGTTTTGGAGACAAATTNCATCTGAACTCCCAGAAACCTACCCTCCAGTCACCCACCCATCCACAGCAGAACAAAGGGAAAAAACCCAACAAAACAGAACAACAAAACAACAAACCCCAAAAATGTTTGGGCAAGAAAAATACACAGGCTGACCCCGTGGTCTGAAAAACTAAATGGTGACTTGTCCACTTTTCTCAGAGAAGGAGAAGAGGAGCTCACACACAGCAGTCTGGAGCAGAGCAGATGGGAAACCTGTTGATCCTCTGGCAGTGGTTTTCCTCCTCACAGCAGGTGAAATGGATGGATTTTGATGCCCCTTCTTTCACTGGCTCAGTCCTTCCAAGGGTCTGGACCGACCAGGGATGCCCTGCAGGCTCCCTAGACCGGAGAGGGGAAAAAAAACCAAACCAAAATGTTGCCAAAAGGATCTGTCAGTGAAAAACCTGCAGGCAAGGGGAAGTAAAATAAAAACAAAAAAACCACCAACCTCCCCCCCAAAACAAACAAACAAACAAACAAAACCCCCCAGAATCTTCTTGCCTAAGTTGGCTAATTAATCACCAAAAGGCAACGAAGTAACAATCCATGTAGCCACTGACCATGCCAGAGAGGGAGATTGAATAGAGCCCAGTCCTGGGGCTCCCAGGCCCCAGCCCCTGGTTTGTCCTAAAGATACTACAGATATTTCTGGGCATCAAGTAGATGATTAGGGAATAAAGTATCATCATAAAATCACCCTCAAAACTGAGACACCACCCATTAGCCACTTTCATCATGACTTATTATTTCCAAAGACTGCCTCTGCTCTTCAGCTTTGTTTTTTATTAAGCAAAATTCCATTTCCTTTTGTTTGCTCATTGAGCAGAGCTTATTCCAACACTGAGGTCATCTTTTGGTGCTTTCTCTGCTGCACACCACATTCAGATGGACACATGCACTTCACCTCCACACTGACTCCTCCATGCTTCACTGAGATGCAGTTTTACTCATTCATAATAGGTTGAGTTGTCACACACTGATAAATTAGTTCAAGAAATTTATCTCAAGCCTTCCTGAGATTGTTTCACTGAGGAAGAAAACCTTTTATAGTAGCTGTGACTGCTATCAATCAGCCTGACTTTGAGTAAGCAGAGTCAGTCCAGGTAAAGCTGCCCTTTCCCACTCTGTTTGTCATTCTGAGAGGCTTGGGTAGGGCAGCATTAAAAAAACAACTTGTAGAAACCCATAAGACAAGTCCAGAGCAGAAGCGGCCACAAGTGAGTCCTGTGTGCGGCAGCAAGGGTTTCTTGCAGGGTAGTAGATGGCTGGTATGAGCCTTCAGCATCTCCTTTGCAAAAAAATTCCTGAATTCTTTCTGAAGTTGGTTTGTCCAGTCTTCTTGCCCATCATCTCAGTGCTCTCACTTGTTACTTCACTAACTTCCCTCTCCTTACCAGGTGTGAACTGCTGTCAGCTCCAGTGAACAGAGCACCCTCCTGCTCCCAGCCTCTCTAGGCTACTGACAGCACTTTCCTGGCTAAACCATGATCCAAGAGCAGCTGGAGTGATGGAAGAAGGTCCTCTTCACCAGCTTCTAGTACAGGCTTCAGTCCCACAGTCCTTTTTATAAATTCCCATTTAATTACTTTTTGTACTTTCTGAGCCAACTCCAAAACAAGACTATTGCACTTTCTAAGACAAGACTTCCGGGAGGTTGAATCTTTCCAGTTCAAGGTCTCAAAGGCTTAGGATCATAGAAGCATTTGTGGTCGCCAACTCCACACAAAATTAAAAGTTTCCAGGTCCAAACCCATTAAAAACAGAAAATCACATTTTATTTTTCAGTTCCAAAATCATTAAAAACAGGGTGGGGGGGGGCTGGAATCACATTTTGTTTGCAATCAAGTGTTGATTTGTCACAAAAAATATATATATCCCCAGAAAAACAACAACAACAACAACAACACCAAACCCAAAAAACCCAGTATAAAACATACACCAAGGTATGCAGCTTGGGCAAGAAAGCTACTATCCCCATTCCTTCACGTCCAGAAAAAGTGACAAAGCCCTGAGAGGATGTGACAGCTGAATACCCTGCTGTTTTGTTCCCAAGGAAGCATTATCACAGTGAGAGAGATGTTCCTCAGCACACCAAATGTATTCATTCTCTCCATAGTCTTTTTTTCTTCCCTTTATCAGGATTCACTTGTATTACAAGTGAATTCAGTTTCTCTTTGCCCAACCCCCTCTTGCCTATGTAGATGCTCAAATCTGTGTTCCCAATTGTGTTGCAAACTTCCTACCTTTTCATTAATCTCATGATTTCAGCAAATTTTGGAATAACAGCACTACAAGGTAGTTGTAACCTTCACTTTAAGTAAAGTTCTGCTTCTTTTGGCCGTACCGTAACACTGTTTGAATCTTTGAAAAAAGCACTCTGGGTCTCCTTTGGAAAGAGAAACCCAAATCTGAGTAAAAGAAGCAGAAAACAACCTGATAGGTAAAGCATTGATGAAAATAGGAGAGCAGACAAACCAGAATTCAATGGTCACTCTTTCATGCTACAGAGCCTGAAGACAGAATATGGAAACATGAGGTTTTTGAATTTAAGACAGATGAGCACTGAGCACAGGGCATGACAGAGAAGATAGGTCTTTAGGGATCCCAAGGGGAATAATGAGAAATAGAAAGCAGCCTGCTTTTCACTGTGTTTAAGCCTTATTTCCTGTGATGGCAATTTTTTGCCATTTAATATTTATATTTGTTTAGACAACACACACACGCGCACTCAACATCAAATCCCGAGCAGCCTCCTGAGCAGCACACTGAGCAAGGCTTAGACAGGGAAGAATTGCTCATGTTCCCTGAGCTCCAGTACCAGGCAGCAGCACACCCATACCCCTGGGGTGGCAGAGCACAGCAGAAGGCAGCAACTGCACCTCAGGGCACACACACAAACACACAAACACACACACACAAACAGAGTACCTTTGGGCTCCAGCTGGGGAGCATCAGAGTGTCTTTACTCTCCTCCACACCAGTATCTGCAGTGCAGCTGGATACCAGTTGGATGGGGTTAAGCATGCCCAGTCCTGGAGAGCCTGCAATGCTTTATCCTGCCCTCTCAACCTATGTATCTGGTGATATCTCAGTACCTAATTGACATGAAGACTAAAGCACTAAAAATAAATAATGTGACTCGCTTTCATTTGGGGTCTGGATTCTAAGGGGCAAGGGTTTTGATTTGTCTTTTTCTTGTCTTTTTTTTTGCCCAGTCCCTTTCCAATATTAAAAGCCAAAACCCACACAATATGCTAAAAAACAGTTATCCAAACAGCCATCTCATTTTTTCTTGTATACGACAGCAGACACAGTGGGAATCTCGTGCTCCTTTTTCTTCTGGGGATCCACCACGTGGCTGTATCGTTCTCCTCGGTGACATTCCAGGTAGGGGCCCCAGTTTTCTGCAGGCCGGCAGCAGCTGACAAGGCGCTGGAAAGCAAAACCAAGAGGCATTTCATGTCTTGCTTTAGTCCAGGCTACTTTTAAAATTATGTAAACTTGATAGCTCTAGATATGCGCTGCAACTCGACAAATGGCAAATCACCAAGGTTGTTTAAAATCATTCCAAATATCTTTGGGGTCAGTGGGTTCTGGACACTGAAGCGAAATGACAGGGAAAGCTGTGACCAGCACAGTTTTTTGGGAAAACTCATCAAGAGCAGAATATCTCAGATCTGTCGTTTGCTTCTGTAAGGAATGGGAGGCAAAACTCTTGAAAATTATATGGGTGTAGAAAGCAATAGAAATTCTTCAGAGAATTCAAAGGAGCTAGAATAGCAACACAACTGACGAAAAATCTCTCTTGAATGGTGTGTGCACCCTCCCAGAGAATTAGACTTTGTCTTTTTATCAAAACATGATAGGGTATATGCACCTTTGAAGCAACTACCAGAAATAATGTTTTGGTCTAAAAATTCAGTTGAAAAATACATCAAAGTAGTAGATGTGTTGGAGAAGAAAGCACAGGTGGTCCTGATAATACCAAAGAAATGAAGATTTGAGGCTATGACAGTGGGTTCTTTTGCCCTTACCTGAATAAGGTTCCCTTCAGCTTTAGCTATTTTTACAATAGCAACAATGGGAATCCAGATGACGCAGAAGATGATCATGCACCAGCCAACAGCAGTTCCCCAGGTTGGGTATGACACTGAGCCATAAGTGGGATTTGAAAATGTGATCAGAGACCAGATCAAAATAGCCTAGAAAAAATGGCAAAAAAATAAGAGAAAAGGCAGTTTCCAGCAACATTGAATTTGCACTGCTTCCAAGTTGACTTAATAAAAAGAAAGGGTCTCTATAAGTTCTGCATGGTTCCATCTTGCTTTCTGAGTGTGAGAGCAGCTGTGCAGGATTTGGTGCTCGTCATCACCAAACAGCAACGCTGAAGGGCTGGAGTGAAAAATGACACTGAGGTACACTAAGTATATCTGTGTTTAAACATAACTTGATCTCTGGGTTCTCTTAGAATCTTATGTTGGATAATATATATATTGCTGGCTGAGCCCAGTATCTTTCTTTATATGTTTTATGCATTCCTCTGTTCCATTATTTACAGGAATACAAGAAGGAATCTAAGATTAGAAATTGGCAAATGTTGCTTCAGAAATTGGATCGTTTCAAGCAGCATTTTCTCAACTGTAGGCTGGGCAGATTACAGGTAATGTGCTGGCCAGAGTGACTTGTCACTGCTTCTGGATTGGAGATGTTAATAAATTCTGTCATAGTAACATAATCCAACCATCTACAGTCACAATTGGAAGTACAGGAGTAACAAAAACCAGATATGGAACAGGATGTTAAAAGGTCTCAGACAGGAGAACAGCAGAACATCTAACCCCAAAATGGGAATTCCCTCAACAGGTTTTCAAACCAATCTCAGCCTAAAATTAAGATAATCCAGTTGCCAAGGCCAAGGACCTAGCTGCTCTGTGTTAGTTGTAGGGAGTGTAGACCAGCTCACCAGTAGCTGTTCTCAAGCTCCAGCATCTCCAGGATCAAAGGAGGAGGGAATGTATCAGAAAGCAGAGACAGCCCATAGCTCACTTCACTGGCACAGCTATGCTCCATCTTTACACACTGAGCCCAGGCAGTCAGCCCTGAATCTTCAGGCAGAAACCTCTTCAATATTAAGTTATTAAGTTCTGTCTAACACAATCAGGTCATGTGCACGCACCATTAACAGCACAGGAGTGATGAAAAACCAGCACACTCTCCACCACAGCCAGAATAAAAAGCTCTTCTTTCCAATCATCATTTCAATGTCTTCAATAAATCTGTTTCCTCCTGTTGGAAGAAAATCATGGGGCTCACTGTAAAGCAGGTACCTGCCTTGCACGTAGGGTTTCTCAAAAGTGGTCAAAGAAAGGCAATGATCAAGGACAGTTTCTCCAGTTCTGTGTTAATCATTGGAGTTTTTTTATTATATTATTGTTCAGATGGTTAGCTCGTAAATTCTTTCTTGCAGTAATTAGTGTTTTATATCCCTGGCACTGCTCAAGGCCAGGCTGGATGGGGCTTTGAGAAACCTGGTCTAGTGGGAGGTGTCCCTGCCCATGGCAGGGGGTTGGAACAGGAAAGCCTTTCAAGTCCCTTCCACCCCAACACCACACTGTGCCTCTATGATATACACTGTTCCTTAGTTCCTTAGGGATTTCTTAGTTTAATTATGTATTTTCAATGTAAATAATTTACCATAAATGTAGATTATGCCTATTATCTCCAGTACAGCTGAAATAAGGATTCCCCATCCAGCACAGAAGTGATCTATTAGGTTAACCCAGTAAATTCCTGCCTGCAGAACAAACATTAGATGTTAAAATATGAGTAGTAACATACGCAAATAAAATAAGGTACATTTGTTCAACACAATTTAACTAATTGCGACTCTGAGTTTTTAAGTTCATAGTTCTCCAGGTCAAGTACAGATTTGTGAATATTATTTTCTTTAAATCCCTCTATGTAAAGTTGAAAAGCATATCTAAGAAAATACTATAGATGCTAAAACCAAGATCTGCGTACTTTGCTTGTCCATATAACTGACTACTCATGACAGTCACCCCCTTCACATTCTCAGTCTAATTACACACATAAATCTGCATTTCTAGATGGAGTAATTGCAGTGAACCTTTACACCCTTAAAAGCAATTGCCTCAAGAAATTTTACTTAAAATTTTATACTTAAAATTCCTTTTCTGTATGTCTATTTATATATATGTATACACACACACACACACACACACAGGAGAAGTAACCATGCAATCAGCTCATAAGCTAATGGGTTTTTATTATATGAATAGGCCATTCTTCAATTCCTGTCCTGTTTGGAAGTGAGTTCTGAACAAAAAGATCCCATCAGTGTTTATTAGCAGTACCCACTGTGCCATGGACATGTTGTATGCATGTACTTGTGATTACACAAATTCCTGAACTGAGGAATGATAAATCAGGCTGATAGTTCACGGGCTCTTTAAAGGCCTTCTATTTAAAAATATGTCTCAGTTCATTAATCACAGAAAACCTTAGGTTCTCCAAGCTTCCCCTGGGAATTTCTTACTTGCATGTCCAGGCACACTGTCAAAATTCATGGGTCTCTAAGATTGATCCACAAAGACAGGAATAGTTGGAAAGGGTGTTTTGACTTGAATTTATCACTTGCAGCGTAACTAAACTCACTACCAAAAAAATTTGATTTCTTACCTGAGTAACACAGATAAGCCCCAGTAAAAAGAGCACTGCACACAGACCTAGGGTTAGAGGCAGTCTTAATTTTCTCATCACTCTGGGACTTATATCTTGAATGGTGGTTGTAAGTGTTTCTGCAAAGGAAGAAGTAGAGAGTTTGAGCAGCACAATTAAGAAAGGCAATGGTCATTTGAAAAGCCATGAGTCACTCAAAACCCCCACTTACCTATGGAGGCAAACTGGGAGTCAAGGCCCAAAAGCAGAAGCATGAAGAAAAACAAGAAGGACCACAGAGGAGAAACTGGTAACTTGGAGAGAGCCTCTGGGTAGGCTACAAAGGCCAGCTCAAACCCTGGAAAGCAGTGGAAAGAAGGATGTTATTGTCATGCCTTGGCCAATGCAAGCCCCAATACCAGCAGTGTGACCATCAGCCTACCTGAGTCCACGACTTCTGAGACAGGTCTTTTGGACACAAATGCCATATGTCCCAGGATGGAGAATATTGCAAACCCAGCAAATACACTGGTGACACAGTTGGTCACACAAACTACAATGGCATCTGAGTAGCAGTTGTTGTGGAACCTGTTGTATGAAGACAAAGCAACCAGCCCGCCCCATGCCACAGACAGGGAGTAAAATATCTGGGTGGCTGCATCTTTCCAAACCTACCAAAAAAAAAAAGAACAAGAGAATTACTGTATTACTTATAGTACTTATCATAAACATTTCAGTCTGCCCTCCATGAGAGTCAGGAGGTTTTTTTTTCATTCAGCCTGTATATATAACTCTATTTCATATTAATTTTAGGGAGGATAGGATATAGCACAGTGGTGACCTTGTCCTCTCAATCACAAACAGTATCTCTATGATCTCCTAAGGTCACATCCCAAGCATGATGATGAATACTTAAATGTTATTGGTCTAACCCTGAAGAGGAGATTCAACTTGCTCACACAGATGGGTTGTTGAGATGTGAGTCTTGGCACAGAGCCAGCAAATAAGGACAATCAGGACTGGCTGCAGGAGAGAGAACTTCCACGTACTCTCCCACCTGTGTGACTTGGATGAACCACTTCTGCCTCTGATGTAGCCCCTCAGCTAGTGCCAAGCACTCACATAAGTACCACAAATAAATATCACACTTAACACTTGCTTTTGATAAAACTGCAATAATATTGGCATAAGCCAGAACAAAAAATGTCCCGGCTTTCTTTGCATGAGGTGCCCTTCCTGGTCCACCTAATTACCCAAGGTAATTTCCCAGGCAAGACATGGCTTGAATTTCAAACTCAGGGATCCCTTCAGCTATATGATAAAGTCTCTTAAAATTATCAGCAAGAACTTTCTCAGCAGGTCTTGCTAAGATAAAATTCCAGCACAACCCCCAAGAACTGTTTAGAGGCATTAGCACAGTTGTCATCACTGGTGTGGCAGGGAGGGGGAAGAAGGTGACTGTCTCTCAATTTGAGAGTAGCTGGAATAGGGGCTTGGACTTTTTACACAACCAGCTGCTGATGCAAAATACAGGGCAGGGCCTGATATAAAAAAGAAGCAAGCCAACATAGCCAGGGAAGTGTGTCACACTTCTGGGGCTGATGCTACCTCTCACCTCTGCCTCCATCAGCTTGGTGATGTTGGACTGTCTCCCAATGTAGTATTCAATGCCATCCAAAGCACCTTCCAGGGTGGCACCTCGCACCAACAAGATGAGCAGGATGACATATGGGAAGAGGGCAGTAAAATAGACAACCTGCAGAAAGATGGGCAGGGACACACATTAGGCATGAGGGGATCCACAAGGAATCCTCCATGCAGAAAGACTGGACAGGCTTTAGGCCAAGGTCTGCTGGTACAGAAAAACAGGCAACCAGGGAAGTGAACACATGCCAGCCACCAAACCACCTGGCTTAGCTGGTTCTGGAGCTGCATTCCAGCAGAAGCAGAAGGCCCAAGTCCCATGTCCACATTTCAGATAGCACTTGACTAGTTTCAGAAATGCGTTTTTCTGACATGATTTACTGCTGTAGCAAGGTCTAGACCCAACTACCCCAGACGCCTCTTGATAGGTAGTGCTTCTAGCAAGAGCAAACTGAAAGCCAGGAAAAACTAGGTGACCAGGGTGGAATTATCTCCTGATGAGCTCCCTGCTACTCCCACCACCACCCCCCCCAAAAAAAGCAAAAAAAAAAACCCCAAATTTTTTTTTAAAAGTCATTGTTCTGGAAGCTTTCTTTATGGGAACAAGGACTTTTAAGTTCTGTCAGACACAGATCTATTCTGTTGTTGTTTGATCTAGCATAATGGGACCAAGACCAGCAGTAGAGTTATTGTCACACAGGCTATGTTCAACAATACTCTGGTTTCTTGAGTCTTAGTTTCAGTGTTATGCAGACAGATAATTGACCCAGAACTGCTGGTTCCAAGCCAAAGCATTGCACCATCATGTGGTGAGTCAAACATTTCTGAAGACCTCCTTCCTCCTCACCTAGAATGGACAATTTTCTCTGCTTTTCATCAGTCTTGTTTCTGCCCAGCTAGATTCTTCCAAGTCTCACCTTATTCTCCAAAGAGGATTGCTTTTGTGCCAGAAAAGAAGTGACAACAGGAAGAGCCAACTGCCAGGAACCCAAAGAACATGAGATTAAGAGGAGCCATGCAGCCAAATAAGTGAGGCTGGGAAAGCACAGAAAGCTCCAAATAGAAAAGTGAAACAGGAGGAGACCTCACACTGAGCAGAGGAAAGCAGGGACCATGGCAATGGTTCCATGGCACGATGACAGAAGGAAAAGGGGAAAAAAATCTATGTGGAAAAGGTGAACAAAAGAACAAAGTCAACTGAGGCTGAAGAAGTAAATGATGGAGATGTAACATGAAGGTGAGAAAAGAGTATGAGGAGGAAGGAACAAAACCAAGAAAAGAGTCTTAGGTGAGGAAGGATAAAATTCAGCCTGCCTGAAGTCAGCCTAGCCCAAGAAAAACTCCAGATAACCATGGTGTATCTTATGGAAATGGGAGCTCAGCAGAGACAGATTCTGAAAACAAGCATCCGAGTACCTTGCCCCAAAAAATCATTTCAGCTCTTAGGAACAAACAACATTTCACAACCTGGCAGGAACCTGCACACACACATCTGCTCACAGGACCTGACCTGTATTGTCCAAACATCTTAACCAGACTGGAAGTGCAAAATAATCACTGGGTGTTCCCAGGGCGTGTGCTCATGTGTGCCATCACATGCATGCTTCCATCACACAGCCCAGGCAAGCGCTAAAACTCAGCTGGAATCACCGGCACAACAGCAAGATCCCAAAATACAGGGCAGCCTGGTGGAGTTGAGGCCCAGGTGTTACGTAATGGCTGTGTAATCAGCACCTTACTCATATTTTATGTAACAGTTACAAAGCCAATGAGCAGGAGGGAAACCAAACGCTGAGCCCAGCAGAGGGGGTGTGTTAGGACTGCATCCTGCCTTGTGCTAAACTTCTCTGGGTCTAACTGACCGGGCAGAATCAGGCCAAAAGCTATCTCATTGCTCTTCCTGACATACCTTTCCAGAAGATTTTATTCCTTTAAACAGGGCAGCTCCAACAATCATCCAGGACAGGAGGAGGCAGAGAGCCAGGTACCACACGATGCTGCCGGTCTCGTCCAGCCCACTTGAGCGCTGCAGAGCCACTTTGCTGAAAGCACATGATGCTCCCGTGAGGAGGGGATGGCAGTAGCAAACACACACCTGTCCTCTTCTGCTACTTCTCAGGAAAAACTGAGCTGCTGTGGTTATGACGAGACTCTGCGGCCTCTTCCAAGAGTGTGCAGTCAGAATTGCACGATTGGCATGCAGAAACTGCATATTTAACTGTGTTTTCCCCCTCTTTTTGAAGCCTACCTGCTCTCATCTCTCCATACATCTCCCATAAGGCCCACCCTAAGGTATTCTGTGTTAATCATGAAACTCTGACAGGAAGAGAAGAGCCCATAAGAATCAGTTCCAGGAACCAAGGGAACATGAGGCAAATTGAGACCATGGGGCCATAAAGAAGTGGCAATTTCACAACAGGCCCAGGTTCAGAATAAGGTGAATATATTTTACACGGTACCTCCTGAGAATAATAAAAGTATATGGTATATGTAAAGCTGCCAAGTAGTGCCTACCAGGACTCCAGAGAAGAGGACTTCTTTAAATTGGAGTGCTTTTCAGTTGGTTAAAGGTTGACTCACTTGCTTCTCTTTCTATACATAATTTCTCTTATAAAGGCCAAACTTATCAATTAAAATTTAAGTCATCTCTCTAGTGATTTGTATGCCTGTGTCCCTTGACTAAATATTTTCTGGACTGCAAGATAAGACAAAAATAAAAGGTACATCCAAAACCACAATGCATAAAGAGGTATTTTTAGTAATTTCTTTAAAGTATTTACTTACTTCCAGTATTGCTCAGTGGGAAATTGCACTGGTTTGTAGTTTATGGTGCCATTTATACATGTGAGATTATTGCTCGTGACGAATGTGTAGTTTACATGAATGATATCTCCATGAAAGGTTGTGTTACAGTCACTTACTGAAATCAAGAAAAAGACATCATTAACACTGGGATGATTATTATTAAAAAAAAAATCAAATTGATACAGCAAATGTGTTTCCTAAGCAATTACAGCTTCAGTTTGTTTGTTAACAATATTTAGAAACAAACCTGAAATGTCACTTGCAGCTGTGACTTTGCTACTTGACTTTAAATCAAAACACCAAGAATCTAAGTGTGCTCACCACATTTTACTTATCCTCAAGAATACTTATAAAAATCAGAATTGAGCATAGTTAAAATTGTAGCCTTGGTTTCTCTATGAAAACCTCTGTCCCAAACCAAGGTGACACATGGATCCGGTTGTATCTGGTATGCATCTTCTTAGGGCAGAGGGCTTATTAGAGCACTTTAAATATTTTCCCTGGAGCAAGGTTGGAGGAATGAAAACTGGGGTTGGGAATTTTTTGCCAGAACATACAATAAAAACTATCTTATCAGCCTACGTATCAGCATTTACTGGAAATTCTTGTTGAAGCCTATTTCAGGACAGCTTCTTCAGTTCTGTTTTGTGTTCCCCCAAAACTTACAAATTACATGCTGCAATATTTTTTGTTTTGCCAATAAATAATCATCAACTTTTTGTTACATAAGGCATCTTAGAAGAGATTTTCAGATATATGGTTGAGATATTTTTACATTAATACTGTAAACACTGCAATCCATCCTGACCTTGTCCTTGTTATTTTAATAATCACTGGTTAGCTGGCAAGACATTTCCAGCTGCTAACTGGTAATTACCTCACCAACTTCACCTTTTGCCTTAAACTGGTCTGATACGGAAACTGGTGAGATAACAAGTGCTTGGCCCTACATCTGCTGTCAAACACAAGCACAGTGAAGATACATTCTAAAGAGTTAACGAAGTGTGAAACCAGTGCCTCAGTGGTGGTCAGGATTACCATAACCACAGGGGAGGCAAGGGGCAATGAAAAACTCCATAAAAAACTACTGCAGTAGTTTGTGTCATGGAAGGAAGGGTTGGGGGTTTTTTTTGGTCATGAAGCCTTAATAAGATTAAATGGGAATGCAGTATTTCTAGGGATCGTATGTACTAGAAAAAAGCTGAGGTTTTAAAGGAGAAAAAAAGGATCCAAGAAGTTGATTTCAGCCCAGTTCTCTGTAGATTTCCCAAGCACCCAGAACGGGTGGCAGGGAAGCAGATAAGCATCACTCCTCTGTTCAGATGCAAAACTCCAGGAAGGACTTTTGAAGCCACGGGGATCTGTCTTGCTCCTATACTTTCACTCAGAAAACAGTCCAATAACCAAAACGGATAATATTAATATCTATCTGGTAAGTACAGTACCTATTCGTGTCTTGCTGCAGAATTCATCTGCCCAGGAAAAGCAGTCTGACCATGGCAGCACTTTTTGAAATGAGGCAAATAAGTAGTAGAGTGCATAGGCAATGATAACGTTGTAGTAGATAGTCACAAATGCTGAGATGATGACCATTGTGATCCCCACTCCTAGGAAAGAGAAAGACACAATGTCTTAACCACCCCAAACTCAGGCTGCAAAAACCCCACCACCAAAACAAATAGCCTTCACTTGACTTTTAAAAGGCTACTTGGGAAGAAATTGAAGTTGGCTTCTCTTTTTTGGTTTTAAAATATTTTTAACAGCAAACAAACAATGAAATTTTAAACCCATTAAATGGTGGGTGTGATCCAAATTGACCCTCTCAAACATGGTTTTGAAATAGAGTTTGAATCAGGCCCATGTGAAAATTGGACTATTTGCAAAGTCTAAAGGAGAAAGTATCTTGTTCTCTCCCCATTCAGAGGGAAACTTAGTAAAACAAAAACTGTACTAGGACTGCCCAAGCCTTTTTAAAGATTTCACTGTAATGAATGCTTTAAACTACAGTAAATCTTGCCAATACTACTGTTCTCCACCTTGTTAAAATTATTTTTGTTCTGTGAGTTTGAGAAAGCCTGGCAAACTGTACCAATCATCTTAGAAATTATACTTAAACTTCTGTCTTCACAGACACATAAAAGAAACTCTGTGTTTAAAAACTGCTTTAAAGATAAACACACTGCTTTCATGAAAGGTCTTGTGCTACAGGACAGAGACTGGCAAAAGGAGTAAATGTTGGGGCAGCCAGTTTTGGTAGGTGACAAGCAAAATTCTTATTGCATCAGAAAGAAACTTCCTTGTTCCTACATTAACTCCTCTGGTAGATTAAGACAAAAACAAAACCACTGCATAGTCCTTTACACCCATGGCCAGGAACGAGTGAAGCACATGGTTAATTGTTTCCAAACAAATCTCCCTATGAAATACAAACCCTCACGGAGACAAACTACCACCACAGAGTGCAAAGATTTCTCTTATCTCAAGAGGAAACTCACTTTACAAAGTCAGAGTCTAGGCTATTTTATCACACCAGCAGATGACTCTCAAGGCACCTGCTGGACGATTGTGCACAATATTGCACAGAGCACCCAGACCTGTGTGCCTGTACCTGCACTGGCAGCCAAATACAGAACTGATGCATCCAACATACAACTGCCTTGCAAGCCACACTGGACATGACGCATAAAGAAACAGTGATAAAGTCAACTTCTAAAATTTACTTTCAATCTGTTGCACATGGTACACCAGTTGTTGTACTGAGGTTTTCCCCCACACAGCAAAACAGGGATATTTCCTTCTGCGTGGACAGCTGGAGTGAGGGTGATGCGCTGCTTAACACTGGAAGAATAATTGATAAAACCTTTCATAACAGAGAACCTTTTTGGGGAAATCTTTACTTAGCATCTTGTTTATTAACTCAGTAATGAGGAAGTATGCACCTGGGGACATAACCTGTAACATCGAGAATAGTTGCTACACAGGTATCAGTGTCTCAGAATCAGTAACTTCATAAAGAAATCATTAATTCACAATAGTTTATTGCTGGAATAAAAAAGATATCAGGAAATATAATAAAACAAACCTTGAAACAATGGTAGTACTTTCCAGATGGAAACTGGCCCTAGACTGGCAAACTGCCCGAGGGAACATTCCAGGAAAAATAAGGGCAAGCCAGCTAATGCCAACATCAGAGTGTAGGGGATTAGAAAAGCACCTGAGAGAAGAAGATAAAAAATGAGGGGGAGAGCACAATCACACACACAGAGAAAACAATGCATCTTTCAGTATTCACCAGTTTTATCACATTTTATACTCCCCCTTTCCCCCCTGCTCAAATACCCCACTGCAGGGGCTTTTTTCAAAATAGAGAGATTTGTTTCAAAGTCACGTTTTCTCTAAGACTAAACAGTACCTGCAGCGAAGAGAAACAGACTGTCAGAACTGTTGATTTTAAAAGAATGGCTTCTCTTATAGAAAGTAAATTAATTTTACAAAAACTATTGAAGATGTGCTCTAATAATTTTACAAAAACCATTGAAGATGTGCTCAGGAGCACTGCTCAGCTGTAGGCACCACCAGCCTTGCCCACCTTCTATTTAATCTTCCAGCTTTTAATTTAAAGAGGAACAGAGGCATTCCTGTGTGTACTTAGCTGTGTTTTGCAACTGCCCTGTTAAGCAGCCTCTGGACATCAAAGCATGAAGATTATTTTCTATGGTTGGCAGATTCCTGTGTCAAACAACATCTCAGGATGGCTCTTGTTCAAGTACATTTAAAAGTGCATGTTAACCTGATATCAGTGAGCACTCTGTTCTGTGAAAGGGACTGGCACTTCTTTGTGTGTGCACAGAAGACAGGGAAAGCGAGAGCACGAGTTTCATAAACACAACATGCTATCACTGCAGGAATCTCTCCTCACCACTCTCAGTGAATTTAAAGCAATCAAGGCCCAGTTCTGCAAGGAACTGCAAATACCTGATGTAATTTCATGAAGCAAATTGTCCCAGAGAATTAACTGGATTACTCCTGAGTTTCGAAACAAGGATGTAACAGTTGTCTTTATCAATCATGGACAAGGGGCACAGAAAAGGATGCAAGCAGCAGCACAAATATGTTTTAAATCTGCTGCAGCAGATAAGGAAGATCTAGTCCAAGAGCCAACATCACAACTTATTTTCACAATTTTCTTCAACAAAACTGTAAGTAATACAAACCAGCCAAGCTCACTCCAATAAAAATTCTGTACTGAGAATGCCTCCTTATGTTCCACGTGCAGCTGTGTGTGCTGTGCTCCATTTACAGTCCAGAATTTGACTTCAACGACTGTTAGGCAGAGCAAATAGGTACACAGAAGTTCTTTGCAGTTACTATTTATGCACTCTTTAATTACCAGCCTGGCAAGTAAATAAAGATCTGGAATACAAGCCAAGGAAGCCAGTGCCTCTGCTTGGCTTTGCCACTAGCTCATTGTGTAAGCAGGTAGAGGCTCTCTCTGTCTCACACTTCCCAAGTGCCTGATCTTGGTAATTATTGAGCTGGGATAATTATTCCAGCTTAGATTGTTTGCACGGAAAAACAAAGGTGCAGAGGGGATTCAACTGTTCCCTATAAACATCCCATGTATGGTATATAACAAACTTACCAGGAGGCAAGCACTGGGGAAGGGGAATAGCTATTTAGACAACTAGAGGATTTTGGCACATGGAGAAAAATGTACATGATGGTTATAAGTAATTCAGAAGATGGAATTCTCAGGTAGAAATTTGCAACTCAAATTAAATACTCCTTCCCTTCTCAACTTGTACCCAAAAAAGCACACAGATGCCTCTTACTCCCTTTCCCATGAGCAGGCTCTATCCCAGTTCCCATGACGCTCACATCCAGCTTCGACAGAACATGCCCAGCCTCAGAGCTGGCCCTTGGAGTTTGCCCTCCTCTCTCCTGGGGACAGCAAGGTGTGCCCACCCGACCCTGCCACTGAGCACAGGTACCTCCTCCATTCTGGTAGGTGAGGTAGGGAAAGCGCCAGACGTTGCCCAGGCCCACAGCGTAGCCCACCATGGACAGCAGGTAATCGCCTTTGCTTGACCAGTTGCCACGCTCCGAGTTCTCATCGCTGTCACTGGACTGGGCATCCTTGTCAACTGTCAAGCTGAAGTCCTTGGAAGAGAAGAAGGAAGGCTTGTGATTACCCACCAGGCAAGAGAGGCAATCATATCTTCATTTCTCTGTCCAGAGATGTACCTTGGCATAGCTGCGCAGCTGGACAGGGGGGGCATAGCCAGCTGGCCTGCCAGTCTTCCTGATCCCTGGCAGGACAGCACAGATCTGTGAGAGAGGGTCCCACCAGAGAGCCCAAGGACCTCCACAGACAGTTTTGCCTTATTCCTTTGTCAGCTCCTGGGGGCAGCTCCAGGAGACTCTCCTGTTCTGCTCAGATGCCCCCAGACTTGTTCAGATGTTCACATCAGCATATACCCGTATGGCCACTTCAAAAAACACCTGTCCTAGTGCCTTTCACCCGTGCCCAGGTGCTCATCCCACTTTACCTTCCCCTACCTGCATGGATCTCACATGCCCAGACAACTCCATACCTGCCCACAGCTGCCTTAGTACCTGCACCCTGCTTGCCCGAGCGCCTCTACGCCCACCTGGGCACCTCCACAACACACCTGCACCCACACTTGTCTACATTCTCACGCACCTGCCCGGGTGCCTCCGCACCCCACCTGCTCGGGTGCCTCCAGCCAGCCTCCCCCTCGCCTCCTCACCTTCTTCTTCCCGCAGGACAGAAATCCGGGCAGGCTGAGCATCCCCATCTCTGCCGCCGCAGGCGCTCCGCTCTGCCCGCGCCGGCCGCTGCCCGAACCTTTATGGGGCGAGCGCTGCCCGCCCCTCGCTTTCCCGCTGGGAACCGAGCCCCTGGGCTGCCCCACGGCCGAGCGGGGCCGCCCCTCGCAGCCTGTTCCCGCTTCCCCGCCCGCTGACCCTCCTCCGGCCCCGCGCCCACTTTTTCGGGAACACCCACCTGCTGGGCACCTGCCACTTCCTGCCCTCCTCACCCTGCTCACCCTGCCGCGAAACTGGGACTCGCTCTCCCAGTCAGGGCTCTTAGGCTCTCGTCGCACCCCTGCCTGGCCGCCTCTCTGCGCCCATCTTCACCCCCACTCCTTTCCCTCTCCCACCTCTTCCAGTACCTACCCACAGGCTCTTCTCTTTGTCTTCTACCCACAGGCTGCCAGCTCCCCATCAGACGCTGACCATCACCCGAGCAGCTGAGCCTGCTGCTCCCTGTCTCACCTCTGTTCCCTGCCCCGGAGACCCTGCTCCACCCCTATCTACTCCACTCTCATTCCTTCTTAACCTGCTCCATGCTGGAGTCCGGGCTCAGGAGACGCAGGAAAGCAAAGGGCACAAGGGGGTTAAAACACCGTGGAAATTTCAGCTTCTGAACCCACCTTTCACAGGCACAGAAAGGGCAGGTCATAAAAGCAGAATAATGTTCAGGGGAGGAATTTGAGCAGAAGGACTTAGAGATTCTTCTAAAAGCACTCCCCCACTTCACCAGCATGGCTGTGACATTTCACCCTTTAGGGGAAGGGATGTCACAGTGACCTTCCCCAGGCATTCCATAAGGTCACACAGGAGGACACTGGGCCAAGCACACTCTTGTGTACAGACATAAGGAGACACTGATTGGCTGCTCACTTGACTGCTCTCCCTTATTTATAAACGGTCTTTTCCGTGGCTCTTTCAGATCCACAACTTTTTCTGTCCGGATTAGTGGGACTTTTCATTTAGTGATTTGCTACCCAGTGTGTCTCAATCTAGCCACAACTAAGAGCTACACCAGGAGTGAGGAGTGTGTGGGACAGCATCTGAAAGGCCAGAAGGTAAAATAAGATTGTATTTTATCACCCTGTGCAGCAGGTTCTCCAGGACAGTTCTATTTTAGATATTGGAAAGATGCCAGAATAATCTTGTCTTTGGAACAAAAAGCAAGTACAGGTGCAGTGTCCTGACAGGACACAGGCTTTGGGAGAAAATAATAAATGAAAATTAAAGAAAACACTCCTTTACAGGCTGCCTGCAATTTCAGAATTAAAGTGGCCAAGCTACAACTCCAAACACTTCAGGCTGGTTCTCTATAGAACAATACAAAACTCACTCAGACCAAGGACACACCGAGAAATTAGTCCTTATTCTTCCATCTCTCTGAGATCTATGTAACCTAAGGGAGCCTTTTTGACAATTCTGATCTGAGGTAAGAATTTGAAATAAAATGAGAGAATGTGACTTTGGGTTCTGGGTAACTTAAGTATGTGTGGGTCACTGTCTTACCGGGGTGGAAAGAGATACCTGCCAATAAACAATTCTGGGCTGAACAAAATCTCAAAGTTCTCTTCCAAGCTCATGATTCAGCACTGATTAGCAGCTTCTTTAGAAATGAAGTGACATTTAAAAACAACCTGTTAGCCACAGCCTCTCCTTCCATAGTAGGATTAAGCAAATGTGGTAATGCTGCAGAGTCACTGCTACTGGCATTCCCTCTGTTTAACTGAGGATGACTAAAAGTAAAACTATATTGGAGGCAGCACTTCTCAGATGTGTGTTGGTTTGTTGGTTTTTTTCTGACCATGTGAAAGTTTCGTTTGAAATTCATTTGCTGTATCTAAAGGAGAAAAGTAAAAATCACAGCACAGGGCAAAATCCTAGGTGTGCAGTGGAGAGATGAGTATCTCCAGAGAGGATTGTGCCTGAAGCAGGGCTGTAGTTCCCCTGTTAGCTGTGCAGCTGAACTTGCATTCTCCAGGGGCTGAGTCCATCAGGTTGATACCTGAAGGCTTGCTCAGCTGGGATATCCTCCCACCAACCAAGCACAATGCCAGCCAGTCACCCCTGGAATGTCTCAGCTAGGAATACAGAAATATCAGCCAGCAAGCCACAGCCAGTTTTGCTCTACCATGGATGAGATATCCCATCTCCTGGCTAGCAGCCTAACTGACGTCATCTTTCTAATTTGGAAAGCACCTCTGGATTACTATCAATTCCACTTACTAAATTTGTTAATCCAACGGGAAGAAAAAATATTTTAAAAACAAATTAATTATAATCTTGTGCTGAGAATACAGCAAACAATTCTGACATTTCCTAGGAACAGTGAGATACCCATGTTTTCCATTTGCTTGTACCAGTGCTATTATCAGATGTTGGGTATTGCCCTCAGCTAACACAAACAGCTCTGGTGATACAGCAGATTGTGTTTGATGTGCTTATTTAAGAATATGATGAGTAAATTCTGTCCTTAACCTATATAACTGTGATAGGAGTGCTTACTAATGTTGGCACACACATCCAAAACTGATTCAGCAGACAAAGCTGGGGCTTATTTACCTTTCCCCTTCCCAACTGGCATGAGCTGAAGACCAGAAAACCAACTTTGCAAATCACTAAATCCTGGCAGGTCAACACACACNGGAATATGACCTGAATCATTTAACTGTCTATCAACAGCATGTAATTATTCTTGTCCAGAACTCAACAGCAATGTTACACTCTTTAGAGGAGAGGATCAGAAAGACAGACAGAACTGCTATAGACTGACAGGTGAATCAAGGCAGAAAACTCAGAATGTTGGCTCCTGCAGCTGCAGGAAATACCCTCTCCTCTACAGCTGAACAGACTCAAGTCCTACAGTTCACATTTCAATTAAGAAATTTCATTTCTGCCAAAGAAAGCATCAACCTTGATTTGAAAACAAAGTGATAAAAAATGAGACAATTTCCTGGGTGTTGAACTGGTCTACAGGCAACTTAGACCAAACCTTTACCACTAACTTGAAAAAAAAATATCAATCATTGGTCTAGCAGCCCATGAAAGCAAGGCAGCATTCTTCATCTGGTGAGCAATGTCTTATTTCACTGTGAGCCTGCTGCAAGCAAGGTGGAAATGTATCTACAAGGAGGGCACGTCAAGAAGTGGCCCTCCTGCTTAGGAGACAGAATGGAGAGGTGATGATGGTGTTATTGAAGGACACAGGCAAATTACAAAGGCGATGGTTTCTGAAATGGCCATCTGTGACTTCTGAGAGGCACCTGTGGAAGCAGACAGGGTTTATAGCAAAACACTGTGGGAATTACTGGCTGAAGAGGCCTCATGCCAATACTGGCTTGCCTGGTTCTAATGGCCTTCATCCAACAGTTTGTGCAACCAAGATATGGAGCAAATTTTGCTTCCAACTCTGCTGATCCCTTTAGGGTGATGAGGTTTTGCTCCATGGGAAAAGGAGTTGACATATATCCTTTCTGGATCTATTTTTCTTTATCAGTTTTTGCTTTTCTGCATAACTGGGATGTTCATTGCTGCTGCTCAAGAGACACCAGGACAAACACATCTACTCAATATGAAGTTCTACCCATTAATTTGTTTTCATTAAATGGAAATACTGAAAAAAAATTGATTCAGAATCTTAGAAAGGGAACATTGAAAGTTTTCAGTAATGTGTGGTGAGTTTGGTTCACTAACACAGTAATAGATAATACATTCCATTTTGAATTATGTAATCATATTAAAGACCTGTATTGGCAAAACCCCAGCGAGGTGCTTAATCAAACTTTCCTCCAACTTCAGGACTTTTTGGATCCATCTCTAAGGTGAGAAATGCAGCAAGGTCACTCCTACTTGTCTCTATAGACAGTCTGCTATCATAACTCAAAAGAAAGGGCTGAAACCTCACTCATTTATCTCCTCACAATTGAACAGTTGCAAAAGTGCTACAGATGCAAAATGCTTAAGCCTTCGAAGTCATGCTCATAGGCTGGGTGGAGACTTGAAACTATACGGAAAGCAAATTTGCCTTCAGGCCTTTTCAGCAGGTTGCAGCCTGCAAATTGTTAATATTATATGCAGTAATCAAGTTAGTGATGGGGAAGTTTTACATTAGCATGTAGGAAAAACTTATAAGGCAGAAATAACTTAAAATATACCAATAAAACTGAAAAGTTCTGCAGAACTGCTCTTCTACTACACTGAGCCTGGAAGATTGTATTGTCCCAGCCACTCAAGAAGAAGCCATAGGTCTCCATCCACAAAATTACTCAAAGTGTCTTCATGACTCTTGGCAAGATTGACAGTTCTGTATCTATGGTACATTGATCTACACTTGAGTGGATTTTATTCAAGAGTTGGAATGTGCTCCTCAATCACTTCACCCTCTGACCAAAACTCCAGGTTAACATGGTCTTTCTTGTAGCACTGTCTCTCTCCAGTCCCTGAGAGCTCATCTATCTGTCAGAGATTACTGAAGCTGCCATACAGGAAAATACGGATGTTCGCAAACACAGAGCTCCATATAGAATAAGAAGAAAAGCAACTAAGAAAGGACTAAACTTTGATAAAGGTTAAACTCATTCAAATCACACAACCATCTGAAAATCTCTGCTGAAATCCAGACTTTGAGTTAGAGTTACCAAAGCACAGTGAACAACAGGATTTGTGGCCAGGGCTCGTAATTCCCCCAGTTCTGCCCCCACTTTCTGTACAGAGCATCTCAGTTTTCCTGAAACATGGCAGCCTCGTGCCAAACAAACGCCCGAGCCTTTCCAAGATGCATCTGGCAGGTGTCACTCCACCTGCCCCCTCCCTGACCATCCTAGGGGCAGGTTCCAAACACGTTCAACTTGTCCTTGAGCAACTGAAGCCCTCAGTAAATACAAAACCTCGGGTATCGCACGAGGGAAGACGTAACAACAGACACGACGAAGAAAAGGGAAGAGATAAAGTATGGGAAAATGAAAAACTGGGAGCATGCAATTATCAAAACTTAATGATCAGGGAGCGCATAGGTGTCAGGATATAATGACTTTCCTATTAGGAAATATTTCAAAGGTGGGGCCAGCAGAAACTAAGGAGTCATTTTTAATTGAGCAAAATAAAGACTAAGAGTAGTAATATTCAAATATGCTGTACTGTAATCTCATTAACAGTTTCATTTTCAAATTCTTCTCCAGAACCAAGTGCCTATATTTCTGGTGTTCAGCACAGCCAAGAGATGCTGGTAGGTAGATTTTCTTCCCCAACCTCCCAGTTCTATACTTTCTTGCCAGTTGCTAAAAAAAAAAAAAAA
>VWYP01031390.1:53988-72974 GCA_013400435.1 Pycnonotus jocosus
AAAAAAAAGCTTTTCGCAGAAGATAACATAAATGCATATTCTTGAGAAGCTTTTCACTAACAGAAAGGCTTTGAAATACAAGTATTGGCTATCACACAGCAAAAAGAAGACCTTTCAGCTCAGTCCTTTCCTTGAGGTAATTTTACATATTGACATGCAGTCTTGCTATGCGATAGCCAAGAGAATTATCTTTGTGATTATCCTCCTTCACAAAAGGACAAAAGCCAGGCTGTTAGTCCTGGCTGATATCTTTGGAATGGAAATGCCTCCATCAACGCTTTCCTCTGTGTGATACCTGTTCCCGCAGGTTAACAATTACTATAAGAAAGAGCTCATCCAAGTCAGTGGGGCTTCTCACGTAAGGAAAAACAACCTCGAATCAAGCAGTAAAGCCATAAAGTCACCTGTTGCAATAGCACGATTCTGCGTCCGAAACGAAAAAGCAAGATTTGCAGGGACGTTAGAACAATTACTTAGCTGAGCATTATCACAATGTGGAAGAAAAAAAAAAAAAAAGGCATATTAAATAATGTAAATACTAAAGATACTAATATAATTCCTTCTGCTCTCTGGATGGCCTACAACTCTTTTCATCATTAGACTCAGAAATCCTTTCTCTAAGAATCTGATCTTTTTACCTTGTTTCAAGGATGGTAGCAGAGGTAGGGCTCAGGTATTTAATACAGCACAAGTTTAGCAGAGAGCACGTGGACTGCAGTGGTCACAAGCACTAGACCCCATAATTTCTTTAGCTTCACCACAGGACCTCCTACTGTCTAAAATCATGGAGTGCATTTGTATTCCCCTTAAGCAGGGAAGAAAGCTGACCACCCCAAAATAATTCATAACTGACTGGGAAAAAGGGTTTTAACAAGAAACACCGCAAGTTATTTTACTATCGACAACACTCACCCTGGTTGCCACAAATCTGGTCACTCCCCTGACATTCCTTTCCAGGCCCTCAGGCTCTCCTGAGCAGCCCATCCTCACAGCCCAGACCATCCTTTTCTCCTGCAGTATCAGGAACAGCCATATCTGACCCCAAAGGCTCAGGGAATGGATGGGTGGAAGGGAGGTGGAGGCAACTCCCTGCTTCCCATGGCCCTGCCATTAGCAAGGCAGCAGTGGCAACACCTGCTCTGGGGTGGATCCTCTCAGCACACTCTCACCTGACCCAACAGACAAAGAGATGTCGTTTTCTAATGAAACACTGATTTTTTTTTTAGCCAAGCCTCTCAGAACACCCAGCACTGAGGACTTTGCCTGACCTCCTGTGCTTGCAAATTTTAAACGTGTTAGGCAGCACCTCAGCATGGAGCTCCTAGGATTACAGTTTTGGATTAGTGTTCCACCTAATTGCCACTTTGGAGTGGTAATTTATTTTGGGGGGGAGGGCCGAAGTCTCTATCAGACTTCAAGGAGTCTCAGTATAGAAAGGTGAGGAACTGAGTACTGTCCTGATGTGAGGTCTCAGTGCAGCTGTACCTCTGAAAGGTGAATTGCTAAAATTGTTAGTATATCCAATGGCAACAACCTGTTTCCACTAGGTTACACCTGCTCTGTAGTGCAAAGGGTGCCCACTCCTACAAATGTTTTACTCCAGAGGATGAAAAAAGTACACTCTCCTGAAAGCTGAAGAATGGTGTGTGAAGTTTTACACTGCTATTTTTTAATTCTCGAAGAACGTGCATTTTCTGTGGTTGCTTTTAATGTTCAAGTGAAAAAAGTATTATGAAGACATGTCTTTTTCCTTAAAGCTAGGGCAATTACATAAAGGCTGATATCTGGTATATCAACATTTGGCACTCATCTGGATATCTCTGGATTGTAAAGCTTTGCAAACTTTTATTCAGTCATGAGTTTCTTTGCACAATCTTGGTCTGGCAATCCTATAATCTCCTACATTCCTCATTACAAACTTCTCCTTGACTGGCAAACAAGGGAGTAAAGTTTGAACAGGAGTACAGGAAGGCAAAATAAGGAAGTGTTTACTGACGTCCTTCCCATGAGATGAAGCAAGACACAAGAACCTGTGTTTATGCACTTGGCAGGGAACACCAGGACAAGACAGAGAGACTACTGAAAACAGTGAATTGAGCAGTCCCTGGGAAGTTACCATATAAACAGTGGTGGAGGGCAAACACTGATCCATAGGGGATTAGTTGTGAGAAATGCTCTGGTTTATGGTGATGGTCTGGGTGTGATGGCAGTGCAATGTTCTGTTTATCCCCAAAGGCTCACCTTCTCTCTGCTGGTTTGGTTTTAGTTTCTTATGAAGAGCTGCAACAGCTGAAGGAGAGAACCAGATTTTCTGTCTGTGGTGGGAGGTCTCCAGGACTGTTCCACACAGCACAGAGCATATGCAGGTGCTTTTAGGACCATGTAAAGATGCCCTACAGATTTATTACTGAGTCGTGGTACTCAGCAAGAAGTTAAAAATAGTAGCGAGCCCCAGAGTTTACAGAGAACGGCTACTCCAAACCCAAGAAATGTGCACAGAGATTGTATTTGTTTGCATATCCAGATATATGCTTTGCAGCCATACCTCCCACACCAGCACATACAGGAATATTTGCCCTGTTTCAGCAGCTTGAGGTATGCAGTTAAAACACATTATATTTCCAGTTTACTGAATAGAAAGGACCCACCTTGATTAAAGAATTTAATCAAGTAATGTGATTAGATGATTTAGTCAAAGCAGATCCTGTCCTACTGACATCATGTAACATGATAATTTTCCCAGTTGCACAGTGCAGCACCTGGACAAAGTCCCAGGAAACTCCCCTCTATTATTCCACCTAATCCCATGCTCTTCTGAGCTGATAATTCAAGGCTTAGTACAATCAGAGCTGTTGCAGTATGGAGAGAATTTGAAACAATAATTTTTGGGTGTTAATTTTCATTTAAAAATTTATGGTTTATGTCCAAACCAAAGGATTCTATGTTATTCATCATCACTTTTCAGAATTTCATTAACTGAGTGCCTATCACTTCCTTCTATAGATCTTTCAAGGCAGCATTTCATTAAGGACTTTCTGATGGTCGATATTAACCAAAAGGTAAATTTACAGTATTGTTTCCAGTGGTGCTTGTATTGCCAGCAAGTGTCCAGTTTGTGGAAGAAATGCCAACCTTGCTTATACAAGATTCTGTGGTTACAAAGCACTCCTGTGAGGCAGAGCTTTGTTAGTTACATGAAAATTTGCTTTCACTTTGAAATGAGGGTTTGGTGTTGTTATTTTTTTATTTGTTCCCTGTAAAGTGAATGTTGATACTGGAATATAGTTCTATTTAGAAGGAATTGTTCAGCACATAACTTGGTCATGTCTATTCTGACACATGTGCATGGAAACAGAGCAAAATTTGCCTGGATTTGAATCTCCCTAGGATATAAATCATGATTGCCTTCTTTACTGCGGGATGGTCCCAGGTATGTCTGCTTATTCTTTTACTGGTAGTAAAAGGGGCAACACATCAACAGGAGTCCTTCCAGCAAGGGCTTAACACTGGCTGTTTTCTTTTTCTGATGTGTCACTGCTTCCCATGTCTTGGTTTTTGCCCATATACAGTGTGGCTTTACAGTCTAAATTACACAGCTTTGTGTCTTTCCTCTTTGTGTCCCTCCTCTTTGTGTCCTTCCTAGCTGAGTGAATGTTGAAGCAGGGGAGGAAACATCGTGGTAGAAAGTAAAGCCAGACAAGAGAGCTGAATTTACTCCCCTGCTTAACTAAGAGGACAATCATGTTTTTCCCTTTGTATTCAAATTACATGCACGTGGTATTTACTCTGGGTATACATACCTGAAATGCTAAATAAACAGATATTTTTATTGGTTAACCTCAACAAGATTACAAGGAGGTTGATGGTGCTGTAAAAGAAACATTTTCCCATCAAAGAATAAAAGACTACTGGTGATAGGAGTTCCATCAGAAATCCTGGTACATTTGTTTTGAATGTTTCCTAAGACTTTCCAGAGTTTACTTGACGATTACTATTCTTCCTCCAAGGGCATGCATTGGCTGATGAAGTGAATGTGGATGGTGGAGAGGAAACTAACACTTAGAGAATCCATCTGCCATGCTAGCAAACAGATTTACTGCTACACTGATGGCTGTTTATATAAAGACTGAGGTCAGGTCTTTATTTGTCTAAATCAAGGCCAGATAACATCTCTGCTAGTTTGGATATTTCAAGCATTATATTTAGTGACATGGACACTTGGTTTAGGTCTTTTCTTTAGAAAGATAATGATTGCAAACACAAGAATACAATCACCACATGGCACCCTGAGGAAAGGTCAGGAGATTCACAGGCACACTAGGGTCACTAATGATAAAACAGACTGCAAATGGCTAACTTGTTAGCTTTGCTCAAAAATAGAAAGGATATCTGCCAACTTGGCACCTTTACCAAAAGCAGGTATCAAACATTCCTATTACAGGGTCAGGGAAAAAAGAAGTAAATATTTCTATAAATAATTGTTAGAATGAATGATCTCCAAGGGTTTATCCCAGTCAGCTTCTTTAGTAGGAAGGGTCACTGTGGTGTCAGAAGGCACAAAGCAGGAGTTAGGAGACAGGCAGACCTAGGCTGTACAATCCAATATTCTGAGGACAGCAGCACCATTCCACTCCTCTCAAAATGATAAAACCTCTATTGAACCTGTTAAGGTTTTCCACCCACTGCTCCAGATAGAGAATTTCCACAATCTGATACCTCTGAAGACAAAATGTACCTTCAACAACTGTATTTGTCCTTAATTAACTCCCTTTTCCTCCCTGGCTTTCCCCCACTTCTCCCCTTACCTCTCGTCTTTCCTTTTGCCCTTTTCTATTGAGACCTGTCATATCTCTCCTCACTGTGGTCTTTCTAAGGTAAATAAACCAAATTCCTCCAGTCACATCTCAGTTCCTCTGATCATTCTGACATCCCTTCTCTGCACATCTTCCAGCCTGGATTAAGCTCCTTTGAACATGGGCAACCACAGGCAGGGACAAAGAGCAGGGAGGGCAAGGATGCAAACTTTGAAGACAACCTTAACAATCCTGTTTACATGAGAACCCAAACAGAAGAGGCACCTTCTCAAGCCATTTGAAAAGTTGTTGATGCTAGCAGGGTGATAAACTAGAACCAGTAAGTCTAAAATCTTTATCAGCTTAATACATTTATTTATTAGGGTGTTCCTTTGGTTACTGTTTGAAGGTAGTTTCCCACTGGAAGCAAAACAAACAACTATATTTACAGAGTATTAGATCATATTAGTCTGTTTATAAAGAGAAAAGATCTAGGAGGAAGTCACTGGAGGTGAGATGTCTTTTTTCAAAATGGCAAACTCAATAGAACTGACTTTCCAAAGTACTAACTCGTCTCCAATTCAACAAAAAGCTCAGGCACTGAAAAAAAAATTAAAAGGGAAAAATACTATAACATAATTTTTTTACTTTCATTGTGAAATATCTTTTAAATTTTGTTGTAATTGCCTTTTTTTTCTTTTTCTTTCAACTTAACCTGAGCATTCATATGACAACAGGCTCAGAAACAGAACTCAGGCAGGTAAGTGCCTCCAGTCCAGACTCCTGCCTATCATGTGAACAGGTTTTTGCCTTTTTTTACTTGAAATTAATTAAAGAGCATGTAAATCTAGGCTGAAGCAAGCAGTCAGGTTTTGCTTTACACTGAAAGCTTTACACTATTTTTACCTTCAGAAATAGCTTATCCTCATCTCAGAGTGAGGAGAGGCAATCAGAGGTGGCCTATTTTAATTTTGTCACAACAAACATTCCTGCTAAAAGTCCTGAGATCTATTTTACTGAACCTGTAGCAGTGCAAATGAGATTCCTGAAAGAGAGAAATCAAGAGAAAACTTCCACACTTAAAAAATCAATACCAAGGCAAAACCCTGCTGGAGATGAGGAAATGAAAAACATGGTGAAATAGAACAACTAAAAGCTGCTAGCACCCTAAAATCCTTTAAAGGTATGGAAAAAAAAATTAAAACAGGGCTTTGACAGTCATAGAGAAGCAATTCAACAGGAAAAGGCAGAAAAAAGTCATTAATCTTTCTGAAGCCCAGAGATGTAGTCTGGATATATTATGGCACTTCACAGGCTCAGCAGGCAGTAAGCAGAACATAGGTCACCTTCTCTTGCCCAACTAATGCCAGGAAAAGAGAAGATACTTTTCTTCTGAGGGGAAAAAAAAAACAAACCCAGTAAAGACCTGAAGCGTTTCCCCCCCCTCAGCTCTTCTGCTGAGATGACATTTGGGATGACATGGGAAACTGGAGACTTGAGAACAAGAACAAGAAATCACAGCTGCTATTGCTCCAGAGCCACTGTTGTGTGTCCCATGCTCAGACAACAAGGTAGATTCATCACATACACAAATGTTGTATTGTGTGATGACACCATGAAACTTTACAATAATGAAATAATAACACTGTGATGTCATCCAAACCCTTCAGTTGTCTTCCTGCAACTCTCTCTCTGTGAGTCAGTTGGCTGTATCTATCCTCACTGGATTGAAATATATTTCTAAGTCTCTTTCATCAGGTCATGATACCTGATTTCTCACTGTTAGTGAAATCTGCTAGGCTATAAGGCTTTTGGTCACACTTATTTTGTGTTGTGAATGAAGAAGAATTTGCAAATGAAGTAGGTAAATTGTGGGGGAGGTGTGTGTTGGCTATTTCCTTTTCTCTTTGAGAAATGCCTTTGCATCTGCTCTTGTTTTTTCCAGTTTGGGCAGACTGATATGTAACCCAGACACACTTTAACCAACATACACAAAACCTAAGCCACATGCAATCACAACAGAAATTCCAATTTCACAGCAGGGTGGTGAGAAAGAGACAAAGTTCAAGCTTGATTGTGGAAGAAGGATAGCAAGCACAACTTGTTTGTTTACTATCACTATCTGCATTCCTCCCCCCTCTGATGAGATGCTGAGCTTAGCCTGTGTACAGGCAAAGTTGAGATGAGCCTTGGAGCCTGTGTTGGCCACATTGGTCAAAGACACTCAGGTGACCTCCAAGCTCTTTCTAAAAATACCTACTTCTTCCTCTTCCAAAAGCTCCATGACAATTGTTTTCTGTAGGAGGCTCTCTCATGTTTACAGTTGCTGAAGAAACCAAGATGTGTTACGAGAACTGAAACCCACAGGGCTGGTTTTGCTGATGACAGGACCAGTCTCCTCCTCCTTCTCCTTGGCCAAGTTTTCAAACCCCAGCAATGATCTGGGGCTTTCTTGGACAGGCAGTTTGAAACACCTTGCAATGGAGCCTGATGAATGTGCTCTCTGCCAAGGCAGCATCTGCACATGGGCAGCCCCTCAGTGCTGGGAATGATGGCTCTTGGCTCTGCTGAGGGGCAAATTTGGAGCCAAGAATTGAGAATTTGTTGAAAATAAAACTGTTTGTTCAATAGCAACATTTCAGTACTGGAACAAACTCCCATGTACAGCAGTTTGGTTGTGTCTGTTGGACAAAATCAGCATCTAGATAAAATGCCAGTACAGCCTAAACATCATGTGAAGCAATTCACAGCAAAACACTGAGTTTTCTATATATTTTATTCTTCCTGTCCCCCTTCAGCTCTTTTTAAGACAAAACACTTGGATACCATCAGAGGTAGAGTCTCATACAGTGAAGAAAACTTCCTTTTTAGAGAAATCTTTCCCTCTTGCTTTTAGAGGTAAGATAGAAGTTGGATAGCAATGGACTCATAGTTTGCTTAAGGTACTAGTCAAAGGTTTTTACGGCTTTTGTAAAAGGATGCGATTATTTTATATTTGTATTTATTGAAAATGAGAAATTATCATCAATTTCCTTCTATTAGCATTTTATTTTCTTCCACTGAATTCTATTCCTTAGATTCTATTTTGGAAAACTCAAATAATTTAATGTTTCTCTTCCTACTATATTTTCTCTGGATTAGACTATTTAGACCACAAAAGAAATGTCAGGCTTGTCCTAATTCTTTGTTAAACTACACCATCATCTGTCAGGTGGATGCCTAACAGATGTACTAGCCATTTTCTTTTTTTTTTGCAGTATATTCAGATCACAGGTCTTCTGTGTGAGCAGAGAGTAATCTAAGACCAGGTAGAAAACTGGGCTCAAAAGGCTATATAAAATTCCTTTTATTTCCCAAATGGGACACAGTAGGTCCCCATGGAAGTTGCCAGATTAGCTTAGGTTCCATTTAATTATATCTATTTTCACAAAGCCTAAATGCACCCTATGAAGATATGTTAATTGCTTCAAATATTGCAGTAACCTCCTGCCAGGCTAAGCCAAATCTTTTAGGTTGCAATGTCTTTTCCTTGTTCTTCCAAACTCTGACTCTGTCAGCAAGTCCTGAACAGGGGAAAACTTAAAAGTCTCCTGTGTTGCAAGTCCATGCTGAGCTAAAGGAACCACAGAATCATAGAATATCTCAAGTTGGAGAGGACCCATAAAGATAGAGTCCAGCTCCCTGCTCCTCACAGGACTGTCTGAAGCTATCCCATATGACCAAGAATGTTCTCCAGACATTCCTTGAATTCTGACAGGCTTGATGCCATGACCACATCCCATTGTGGAGCCAGTTCCAGCGACCAAACACTCTTCCAGTGAAGAACCTTCTCCTAAAGTCTAATCTGAACTTCCCCTGACACAGCTTCATCTCCTTTTCTCATCCTTTTCTGGTCACCAGAGAGAGTGGATCAGCAGCTCCCCCTCCACTGCCCTCCCTGGAGAACCTGTGGTGAGTCCCTCAGCCTTCTCTTCTCCAAGCTGAACAAACCAGGTGACCTCAGACACTCCTCCAGGTCTTGCCCTTGAGACTTTTCACCATCTTGGTTGTCCTCCTTTGAACATGCTCTGTAACTTGATGTTCTTACAAAGAAGCATCAAAACTGAACATGGGCTCAAGGTGAGGCAGCACCAGCACAGAGCAGAGCAGGACAATCCTCTGCCTCAAATGTCTGCTGATGCTGGGGCTGATGCACCACAGGACATGGCTGGCATATTCAGCTTGCCATCAACCCACCCCCCCGTACAGTTATCACAAATCAAAATACTCAGAAAGACCAAGGAGCAGGGATGATGCCTGGTTAGCAGTGCCCATTTCAAGATGCCTCAAGGTCTGTTTTGTGGTGCTCACTATTCCATGTGGCAAGAGGGACCACCAACAGGCAGGCGTGGTCCTAAATGCAGCAGCCCCACTTTGCTCACAGAGTCCCAGAAACACACACATGCTGTGAAGCCCTGCTAGGTGTAAATGTAAATATAAATGTAAATGTAGAAGGCTTCACTGGCTGTCATGGAGTTGTGTAAAGAGGCAACTCCCAGATACCATCAATTGTCTGGCTTTGTTTCTGTATTCTGGCTGCTTTGTTTCAAAGGTGTGAAGTTTATTTCTTTAAACTTTCCTTAAAGTTGGTCTGGCATTGAGGAAGTTAATTTATTTACATAGTAGGAGCTGGAGTTTAGACACAAAGATGACCCAAGATAAGGTTCCCTTCTCTGTTTTACCCAAAAGGAATTTACGGAAAGCCTTTATCGAACCCTCTCCTCCCACAGACTTGGGAGCAGGAAGAGGCATAAATGGATTAGTGCATGTTCCACCTGCAGCAGTCACAGAGTAAAGGCCAAACAGTGAAAAGTTCAAGAAAGTAGGTAACATCATCACCTCACAAAGTTCCGGGGATCAGGTCAGTTGTGAAACACACACACAGCATGGGGCTGGCCCAGCTTTTGAAACAAAAAGCTGAAAACAAGATTTAGTCTGACACCACAAGGAGAGGAAGCACTCAAGCTCAGTCAGGAGGAATGCGTTGTGTTGCAAACTGCAAGGATTTATTGCAATTCCCACTTCCAGTAAAATCACAAGTAGGGATCGGGGGGCTGGCTCTCTCCCCATCCTTGGCACAAGAGGCAGCTCTTGGCTCTCCAGTTTTGCCTGCTTAAGCCTCTCCTGTAGCTCTGGGTGTGTTGTGGTTTAACCCCAGCAGCGGCCAAGTACCACTGGCCACTCAAGTCACTCCCTCACCAGTGGAATTGGGGAGAGGATTGGAAGGGTAAAAGGCAGAAAACTCAGAGGTTGAGAAAAAGACTATTTAGTAGGGAAAGAAAAAGCCATGCACACAAGCAAAGCAAAATAAAGGATTAATTCACTGTTTCCCATGGGCAGGCAGCAGTTTAGCCACATCCATGAGAACAGGGCCCCATCACACATACAATGACCTGGGAAAATGAGCATCATCACTCCAAACGTTTTTTCTTTTCTTTTCTTTTCTTTTCTTTTCTTTTCTTTTCTTTTCTTTTCTTTTCTTTTCTTTTTTCTTTTCCTTCTCTTCTCTTCTCTTCTCTTCTCTTCTCTTCTCTTCTCTTCTCTTCTCTTCTCTTCTCTTCTCTCCTTCCTCCCTTCCTTCCTCCCTTTGATTCTTTCTTTCCCCTACTTTATATACTGACCATGATGACATGGAGCATATTTCTGCAATAAAGAACAGTGTCATAACAACATCCACAATTACTGCAGAAAGTCGTCATTTCATCTGTTCAGAGACATAACCTCATCAGGGCAAGAATAAAGTAGGAATAAATGTGGAAGTGTATACATCCCTCACAGCTCATTTTGTGTGTGTTTTGCACTTCAGCACAAACTTGCTGCTAGCTCTCTGTAGCTCAGTTGTATTCACTGTTTGCTGAACTTTTCTTAAAAAATGGGAGAAAAGTTCATGGCTAAATTTGGGTCAAAAGAGATTACAGTGCTGAGATTTAGATTCAACTTTGTTTATGTAACTGGAAGCTCATATCAGCATTCCAAGTCTAAAAACTGGACTCAAAATCAGGCACGTTTCATTTTGGATTCTGCTCAGAAGAATCTAGGCAGACAATACCACAAATAAATAAAATTTTGACAACATTATGAGCATTAACAACCTGATTATATTTCTACAGCTGTCTCTCTGCCAACTGCCTGAAGTTAAATGTCCAGAGTCAACAGGAACACACTGAAGGAGCTGCAAGAAATAGCAACTTCATTTTTTTTCAAACAGCATCTCATTGGTATTTTCTGAAGATTGAAGATAAATAAATATCAAACTCCCTAACCTTCCTTTAGCCTAGAAAATCCTGTGCATTCATAGAAACTACACACACAGGGTAGGATTCTGTTGACTTAGGCAATATGGGACTTCACCTGTTGCTTGGGTATATCTTTCTCGCAATTTCCTTCTCTTCAGGTAAGAGGAAGCTCCTGAATTGCTTCATACAAGAATTTATGTCCTTCAGCTTGAGCTCCTTCCAGCAGCCTCCTCTTCCCACTGAGCATGGCCTTAAAGGCATGCAATGTTCTTCCATAAGTGCCAGCAGCAGGGTTCAACAATTCTTCAATTGTTGAGACAAACAAAACAATTTCTTTTGGTCTGTTCTTCACTTACTGCCCTTGCCTTGAGCTGATCTGTCCCTAGGATTTACCACAATTAAAACATATCTGTTGACCTACAATATTAGCTTAACTATTGATGCTAGAGACTCTGTATTAAAAATAACATGCCTGAAATCATACTGAACACAAAGGATCTTGGAAGTCACATGGTCTGGGAATAAACATACCAGGGCTACCATTTTTCATTTACAGGTGCCTGGCTTTGGCTGCTTTGGCAGTGAGTGCTGAGGAGTTGGCACCTGTTAGAGGAAATTCAGCATTAAACACTCTGTTATCTTGGCCATGAAACCTTCACCCCTCTGCTCTTATTTGCATAGATAAAAACTTTCCATGAATGTGTTTCTGCATATTGTCCTAAACACTGACCTGTAAACCTGAACCGTATCTCTGTGGCAAACAGAGTGTTGTGAGAGTGTATCAAAATGCTGCTCACCCCAGACAGAGCTCACGGCCATGGGCAGGGATCCCTGGAGGGAAAGGGACCACAAGGCCATGACTAACAGAGAAACACGGATTGAATGTGAATCATCATCCTCCAAAGTACCAAAATCAAAACAAGGTTGGGTAACAGACACACACGCTGAGACAGACAGGCTGCACTTCCCTCACCAGAGCAACATAAAATTCACTTATTATTATTTCATAAGGGCCCAACATGTAACTCCCGGCCAAAAGTAGACACAGGGCCCTCTCCTCGAGCAGCTCCCTCCTGTGACAGCACTGCCTCATCCTACTCTTCACTTATGCTGCTCCTGCCCACCGTAAACCTCTGTGCTTGCACTGCCACAGAAGCATGGGCAGCAGGAGCAGATTCACCCCAGAAACACAGAGGCTTTATGTGGGGCTGCCTGGCAGAGTTCTCCTGTGGGAGGGACACCCATCCTTGAACCACCTTTCACCACCATCACCTTGGCATCCAGGTCAAGGTTAGCACGTGTCCCAGTCTTCCCTTACCAAATATAGCAATATCAGCTCCAGGAGTTTGTTTGGGGTTTTTTAAGTTCCGCTCCTGCTTCTGATATTGATTTTTTTGGGGCTGCACGTGCCTGTAGGAGGGATAACATTACATGAGCCCAAATGGCAATGGCAATACAAGGGTAGTTTGTTTGAAGCACTATAAAAACCTCATGAGATCACACACATACACACTCTGTTGAGAGAACATGTAAACAAAAAGAAATGTCATGTATAAGCTGCTGCAGCATTCTTAATCAGGAAGCTTTCATTGTTGTCAATCTTAGTTAGTCATTACCTTCATTGTTAATTATAACCCTCCCAAATTTTATTCCATATGATTCTTAAGATCCAGGCTTTCTGACTGAGACAGTCTTTGAGGCCACCACCATAGTACAGAAACCTCTGGGACAGAAGTGTCTGTCTATGAGAATAGGTGCATGGAGGTCAGCTCAATTAACCAGGTAAAACTCCCTGCGCATCATGACCAGCTTAACGGCTAAAGGCTCCATCTGCTCCTAGTAACTTTAATTTTAATATTTTGTTCTAATATGAAGTTACTGCTTCATATTATTTGTAAAACTTACCAAATGTAAGACAGATGACAATTCCAAAGATTTAGTAAAACTTCAGAATGGTATTTCACTTTGGCTGAAGTCACAGGAATCTAAAGTAGGAAATGGGAGTGAACATTGACGCCAGACAATGAACAATTTGTTCAAGCAAGGACTTACAGTTTGTGAAAATTCTTACATATTATGCAAAACACTAATGAAAACACCCTCATCCTCTGATGCAATATCCACACTTCTGCCTGGGTCTTAAATGTATATAGAACTTTTGGCTGCTGATTACAGTGACCTCTGTCCATACTTCAGCTCTCAGAGTGAAGTGTACTTTGCTACTGAGTACTTCACGTAAAGATGGTGTAATGATTTATATGTTGTGAAGACATTTTGTACTCATTATTAATACAGCAGTATTTCCATACTTTGAACATCATCTGAAAAACCATCTGTAAGTTTTCAGAATTAAAAAATGTGAAAAAAAAATCCGTTGATGTTCTAAAATTTACTGAGAACAGAATTTATAAATGCTTGTGTTCAGTGCTCCATTTTCAACTTGAGAGCACTCCAACAGATATCTAGATTCATTAGGATGGCTGTCAGGACTTCAAAACTTTTCTTGGGACTGCACATAGAGGAAACATCATAAGCTTCCTCATTCTCTAAAGAGAGGAAATGTTATGGAAAGGCTGGTTTGTCTGAACAACAACTATGAAACAAGATCAAACTCAGAAGTGAACCACCAGACAAATTCAGAACCAGAGCTCTGAGCTGCAACACAGATCTTATGACTGAATTTCAATCTGCCTTAGGTAAAATGCCATGTCCTTCCACAGAACTGGTCATTTAGATTAGAAATCTGATAGGGAATGATATTTGATGAAGAATTTTGTATGTGGTCTCAAGCAGAAAGCAGCTGAAAGAAAACTGAAGGTCACTACTGACTATTTACAGTGCTGCATTGATATCAGCTGGTAGGGAGAATTTGGTTTGGCTTTTGGCAAGGGAACACTTCCAAAGGTTATCAAAGAGAGATTGTGAAGTTTGGGAAGTGATCAAGGGGAGGGATTCTGGGAAGGAAGAAGGAAAAGACTGGAAATAACCAGGTCAGAACCTCTCAGGTCAGAACCTGTAAGGTCAGAACCACTCCTTATCTTGAGAACTGGATTTTACCACTGTAGTAATAACCTGACCCGGTTCAATGGGAATTATTTCGAGTCCAGAGAAAGGCAAACGAAAGCATGAACAGAAAGCTGTGAACAGAACTGGCACTGCAGGATCAAGATTTCATCACCTCTAGGAAAAGACAGTCTGAGCATTTCCCAGGGGGAATACCAAAACAACCTCCCTTGCCCTACAGGCACATGACTGGGCCCAAAGCAATTGCAGAGGAGAAACCAATCATTTGCCCTTCCAGTAAGGGGCACAGACAGCTCCCAATAATGCCATGCCCACAGCAGTTTTCAAGGATGAACAACTCTAGAAATAATTGGCAGTTGCTGAACTAAATACTCTGAATGTTCTCTCTGTTTCATAACTGTATGTTTGTTTCTACCATATTACTATGAAAAGCTGTGGCACTTCTCATTAGATGCTTCTAATTCTAAGCGCCTATAAACAATTATTTGCCACAGAGTTTTAGGAATGATGGAAAAAAAAGTCCACCAGTCTCATTCTTTCAATTGCTGTTAGATCTAGCTGGAAATTCACCCACAGCACAATTCTCCAAAAGAGCCGTAACTTGGGAGTGTTGTGCAAGGGTCTTTGGCAACATTAATTTAGAATCTGTTCTCTACAGAAGTATTTTGGTTTGACCTCAAAGAATTCAATGTTAATCTTTATTTTAGGCCAATACAATTAAAAATCTTGGGTTTAACACTGCTGAAAAACTCATGAAATACCTCAATCTAGTAAAAAAAAATTCTTTACCTTGATCATTGAGAAGTAAAATGTATCAGAAAAAATTAATTGTTGTAAATAAGAAAAACTTCAGCTTTTCATAATCATTCCAAAGAAAATAATTTTTAGAACCTTTATTTAGAAAAAGAATCATTTTGCTATCACATTGTAAAAGCAGGTGAGATTGACGGAATTACTGGCATCATTTCACTTTCTCATGGCTCATAGTACATTCTCACAAATTTTAAATCAGAGACCATGTAGCTTGCCAGACACAACAGGGAACTGGGAACTGCAAACATCCATCTTGAGTCTGACACAGACTCACTGCTGCTCACCTCCCATCTTCTTGCTCACCCACAGCTCCCAGGGAGCCTGTGAGAGGCTGGGATATGCCTGGAATGCAGACACGTGGCTCAAGAGGGCAATTTCATCTTTCTTTTTTCTCCTGTACGGGGACAGGGAGAACTACTGAGCTACAAATCTAACCTAAGATTATCCTTGCACAGCATTTTTTAGTGCAGAGCAACTCAAGACCTTGCACCTATTTGATTTATCAATAGGACTAGTACAGGATTAAAGATTATGAGTGATTATTAAAAAAAAAAGCTGTGTATAGACATATGTCCCTCAGCCCTGACAACTGATGGGTTCCAACTGATTTTTATTTGTCAAAATCAATTGAATAGATTCAGTTCAGAGCCCTGAGCCCTTGCTGCTACATCACTTCCAGAGGCTGAGTGCAATGAAGAAAGTGGCAGCGGTTCATCATATGACCAAGTTCTATAACCCCTTATCCTTCTTTCTTCCCTCACCCAGCAGCCAACCTCCCCTGGAATTTGGTGGCTGAACTTCAGGCAGCCTCTCAGAAGCTGATAGCAGACACAGACAGACTGAGGAGGAGTGCCAACAACACCAGGAACTGCTTAATCTTTCGGTAAATTATCATGATACCACAGGGTGCAATTAAGTCTTGGGATGGTGCAGGCTCTAAGGGCTATTACTTGTGTGTGGGAGAGGGGTGATTTTCTCCCTCCCAAAACTCATGTACACATTCCTCAGCTCCAGTGACCTCACTGAAAGGGTGGAGAAAAGTGAGGAGGACTTCACCAAAAGCAAGACTGAGACTTCCTCCTTCTTCCAGGCCCCTATCCCAGCATATTCACCCCCTCTCAGGGTTCCCCCATGGCCCTGTATTTTGGAAAGCCCAAGCCTGCCTCCACCAGACTGGAGGCCACCCACACAGGCTGCATTTGGAATCTTGTGCCTGTGGTACAATTTGGCACAGCGAGTTCCCAGAGCACCAAGGCAGAGGCACCTCCGCACTGCAGTGAGAAGAACACTGACAACTTTCCTCCTGTGTAGGAAAGTCCTGCCCTCAAAGGTTTCTCCCCTGATAAACACCCTTGGGAACTTCTTTGACCCGTACATGGATGTAATTGGGAAGAAATGTTCCCACTCATCTGGGGCTGGTCTGGAATCTGACCAGAATAGTGCCTGATTTCCCAACAGCAGCTCTCAAGTGGTGCTGGAGACCGTCCAGCTCAGCCTGGCACAGGCTGCAGAGGGTCACCCTCTCCAGCATGGAACAGCATGTGGCAGATATTGGATTTGTGGTTTCTTTGTGGTTTTTCTGTGCTCCAGCTTTCCTTGTGGTTACTCTGTGCTCCAGCTGGACCTTCCCAAGGTAGTCCTGCTCCAGACAAGGAACAAAACTGTTCCTTGGTAAGGGAGAGTGTTGTGAGAGTATGAGACAAATCTTCCAAGAAATTGGAAGGAAACCAGGAATGCTTTGGTTGCCAGATTAAAAACAAACACTAAGCAGTCCCTCTCCCTCTCTCCATTCAATGATAAACACCACAGCAGCCAGCCTTCCCCTCCACACCCTCCATGTGCTCCCAGCAAGTTTCTGTCCCATCCAAAAAACAACAGAAAAACCTCTGACTTGCTGCCTGGTGGGAGGAAGAAGAGGGAGCAATGTCACTGACTTTTTTGAATGGTGTCCCAAGGCACATTACTGAGAATTAGAGAAATACCTGTTTAGAGGATTAAGAGCTGCAGCAAAAAGTTTAGAGGATTACATTGAAATAATACCTGACCAGTTCTTCTGGAAGTACTACACGGATTTTTCATGTCATAATTTTTGAGGGTAGTTTCCTGTGCAGCCTATGCAGAGACTCTGAGGAACATTCACAGTTACACCTACACAAATAGTTGCTTTTTATGACTCACAGAAGAAGTTTAGAAGGCTATTAAAAAAAGAGAAAGAGCCGACCCATAGAAAGCTATTAGATCAAAAATCTTGGACAACACCACTATGTTTCCTACATCAGGCAGTGATCAAGAAAAAATTAAAACAAAGGAAGAAAATTAGGATGAACTAAAGAAAGATCCTCTGGGGAGATGTCTTCTTCTCCAGTACAGAGCCTGGAACAAACTTAGAAACAGGAGTAATTACTGGATGGTTGATTTAGTGTTTTCCTTGGATTTTTCTCAGTGCAGGTGATGCCTTAAGTTTCAGCTTTCAGGTTTTTAGATTCTGTGCTGCCTAGATGTGTAGTTCTGAGCCTCATATTAAGTGTTAGTAAGTAACACTTTTAATACATACCTACTTTATTCTCCTAGCTCTGCCTGGTCTCTGTTCCAGGTCAGCCTTCTCAAGGCATCACAGTAAAGAAATGTATTTGCAAAAAAGCAAGAAAATTCTAGCTGCAACAATTTTGTCTTTCTCTACTTTCTCTACTTGTTGAAAGTTGGAGAAAGAGGGTTTGATGCTGGAGGTCAGAGGTGCCTTGACAGCCCACCACACCCTTTCTTCTCAAAGACGTTTTACTGGCTTTACTGGTATTTATCAAGCACTCCAGCTGCAAGAAACTTCATTTTCTGAAGCTGAAATGGAAGAAGAAGCTGAAGGAAAGAAAGAAGCTGTAGCTCCTCACTTTGTAAATGAAGCAGCAAACTCCAGCAACTGAAGGAGGTGATATGGTTGTTTATTTAAAGGAGTACAAGGCAGGATNAAGTTTCAGCTTTCAGGTTTTTAGATTCTGTGCTGCCTAGATGTGTAGTTCTGAGCCTCATATTAAGTGTTAGTAAGTAACACTTTTAATACATACCTACTTTATTCTCCTAGCTCTGCCTGGTCTCTGTTCCAGGTCAGCCTTCTCAAGGCATCACAGTAAAGAAATGTATTTGCAAAAAAGCAAGAAAATTCTAGCTGCAACAATTTTGTCTTTCTCTACTTTCTCTACTTGTTGAAAGTTGGAGAAAGAGGGTTTGATGCTGGAGGTCAGAGGTGCCTTGACAGCCCACCACACCCTTTCTTCTCAAAGACGTTTTACTGGCTTTACTGGTATTTATCAAGCACTCCAGCTGCAAGAAACTTCATTTTCTGAAGCTGAAATGGAAGAAGAAGCTGAAGGAAAGAAAGAAGCTGTAGCTCCTCACTTTGTAAATGAAGCAGCAAACTCCAGCAACTGAAGGAGGTGATATGGTTGTTTATTTAAAGGAGTACAAGGCAGGATTCCTGTTTCATGCTCTCTAAGTTCCATGTGCCATCCCAGCACTTCTCATCCTCTGTGTGGTGGCGTTTGAGAGAAGGAAGAGGACAAGGTTAGCAAATTTGGAAGAAACTCACTGTAGACAACCAACTCTCAGGTCTGACCATATGCAACTCACTGCATAGAAAGTTAAAATCACTCAGCAAAACATGGTTTTTACCCTAAGGAAAACAAAAGTAAAGCTGACCAGTTCTACTGAAACCAAGCAAAGCCAGGAAAAAGAAAGTAACTATGGCACAGGAGACAAAAGACAAGTAAAATCAGACAGAAAATCTAACTTCAGGTCTGAGGAATGCAATACTAAAGCTCTGTAATTGCTGTGAACCAAGTAGGAAGATGCATGAGTAGAGATGGCCAGAGATTTGCAAAACAGAAAAGGTAAGCTTTAAAAAAGAGAAGTAGAGCCAGCAAGGACAAGCAGGTTCAGATCTGAAACTCTGACCTGACAGCTTTGGTAGGCTGCACAAAAACAAAAGGCAGAAAAGGGAATGCAGAGATTTGGCTGCTTGTTTTCCATCAGGAGTTATGGAGGTATGATACTAATAGGCAGCATCAGATTTCTCAATATTAGCTTTACT
>VWYP01031393.1:531-108003 GCA_013400435.1 Pycnonotus jocosus
TAGGGAAGGGTAGGGTAGGGTGGGGTAGGATATGGTAGGGTGGGGTAGGGTAGGGTAGAGTAGGGTTGGGTAAGGTAGGATACGCTAGGTTGTCACCCTGTTTTTGCATGTCTTAAACTTGCAATCTGATATTTTAGAACTCTGACCTGTGTTCCCATACCTTTTCATGTAAATAAAAAAAATGTTTGCATTCTTTTGCTATGAGAGAATCATTTGAGTGATTGAGATGGTCACCAATCGCAGTGATGAGGTGACATGCCTTTGGCCAATAATTGTCCACTTATGTACAGTGTATACAAATGGAGTCAGAAATTTGAGTAAAGAGAATTCTTGCATGCTGACCCTGGACCTGCCTCATCCTTTCCAAACTCCAGCAACGGATGCTGCACAATAGTGCAACAGTAGGGTAGCATAGTCTAGGGTAGGGTAGGGTAGGTTAGTGTACCATTGGTTAAGGTAGAGTATGGTTATGTTAGGGTTATGGTTAATGTTAGGGTTAGGTTTAGGGTAGGGTTAGGGTAACATAGGGTAGTGTAGGGTCGGGTAGGGTAGGATAGGGTAGGGTAGTGTAGTGAAGGGTAGGGTAGGGTAGGGTAAGGTGGGGTTAAGTTGAGAATGTATATTTGCTCATGACCCATACTTTTTATTGTATTTGCAGTGATGAGCAATGAGGGTATATGTTTAAAATCTTCTTTGTCTCTATCCCACTAACTAATATGTTATCTGCTTTTCCTTGGTTTATTGGTTTATGAGTGTGGGACTAAAGGAAGTGCAGGAAGATATGTTGAAAAAAAAAATCCCATTACCAGAATAATTTCAGATTTTTTTTTTGTTTCCACCATGTGAATTTTCAGATTACTCATACAAATGTTTAAGAAGATAAACCAGTCCTGAAATTAAATATTTTTAAGGGACTAATAATAAATGACCAGAAGTAAATTTTAATAAAAAAATAGATTTATAGCCCAAAGCAAATTCCAATAACAACCATTTCACTTATGTTTTGCATTACTGCAAATTTATTTTGAACTGTCAATAGAGAAAAAAATAGTATTTTTTCATATTATAGTGTCCCATAAAATCCAGACTCTTCACTGCATTTTTGAATATGAGTATTTTAGCATTACTAGAACTGCAATGTTTCATTCTGATTTGTTGAAATGGATTGAAGCACAGTGATGTGAATCACTTAAGAAATTAAACTTTCTTTTTCCTGTGGTGTATTTCATGTGCAATATGTTCCATAGTGCCAGACTGTTCACAAACTTCCTTACCCTGTGAGATAATATTCACATCAAACTCTAAGGGACATTACAGAAGACACAGCACTGCTCCATATGAAGGAATGAGACTAGAGGGATTTCTTGCTTTATAAGGGAATCCATGTGTGGTAAGGATATACAGACTGTTCTTTGAAGTCTTTATTCTAAATGAAAATTCTCTGCTTTGGCTCAAATAAAAGTTAAATTAAGTGTTTGCTAATTTGAGAAAGGAAAATATATCTTTTGGTATTATAAAACACTTCTCACAGAAATCATATTCTCAGAAGCTACATTTCCTCCTGTGAAACTCCAATGGAAAACTCATATCTGGCTCTTGTTATAAATAAACTTCTTAAAAGCATTCAGAATGTGTTCTGACTGATACTACACATGGCTGTAAGAAATGTATTGGACCAGGTACTTTAACACATTCTATTCCCTAAAGCCAAGCAGAACAGAAAGATGCCCAGAGATGTCCTGAACAGTATGCAGAATGCCTGGAGATCCTGGTGTCAGCATGTTCTGCCTGGGACAGTGTGGCAGTGCAACTCTCGGCGTCTCCTCACGTTCACAAGCTCTATTGCCCTCTGGGATCCTCTTCGTATGTGCTAGGGGCAACAGGGCTGCCTCAGCCATTAGCCCTGAAAGACCTAGAACACCAGCCCTTGTACTGGGAAATCAGCTGTTTTTCCAGAAAACAAAACCAAAAAAGACCCCGAAACCTACTTGTGGTTTGCTTGGTTTGCTGAACTCTTTATCTGAGACCGAATGCATCCATGCTTCTGACAAATTGACACTACTTGACCTTGCTTCTGCAACAGGAAGTTTGATACTATGGAGCTGAAAAAACTGAGCAGCTGGGGTAACTTTCTGTCTGTATTTCTGCACCTACAGGGATAAAGCAGAAAATGCCCATACCACAAAGACACAGTCAGTTAAAGGAGGGAGAGAACGACAGGTGGAACAAAGAAAAAGTGAGAGAACATGCTGAAGGTTCAGCCTTTCTTCATCAGAGCCTGGAGATGCAGCAGATTTTTTTGGCACAGTATGCATATTCCTATTGTTAAGGTCTACAGGACAAAATAAAGCAAAAAATAAAAGTAACTGGCTTCCCTCATACAACTGTGAGACTTCATATGAACATCCTCCTGTGCAATAAGCACATTAGGTTTTTTTTCGATTCTGTGAAGGAGAGAGAAGGAAGATGCATTCCCTAGAGCACCTCAGAAGAAAACTGCTGGGAACACTCACACTGCAGAGACTGCCATGGGCACTGCAATGCAGGCATAGCTCCTCACACCTCTGATCTCCTGCGTTCTCTAAGGCATCATGGATGCAAAACTGGGAGAAGAAAAACCACAGAAGAACCTGTAATATAGTCTATTGTAACTTTTCATTGCCCAAACCCAATCTCATGTATTCCCGGTTCTACATATATATTTTTTTCTGGGGAGGAAGTATCTTACATTGCACTGATGACATACGAGACACATTCTTTATTTCTTCATTACTCAGCTCAGGTTTCTTTTATGTTTTCTTCCATGCATTCTATCTCCTATGGATTTACAGCCTTATTCCAGTTCCCTCACATCATTGCCACTGTTGCCTTATGACCATATGTATGATATCTTATCTACTTTGACATGATACTTAACATTCTCTTTCTACTTCAAGATAATTGATTTGAGTCAGTTTATGCTAAAAAGAATGCATTTCTATCAATCAGTCTCCACATCTGCACCAGCTTGATTCACCATGTAGTCAAATGCCATTTCAATATTTTAATAAAATGTACAGCATGAGAGAATGTTTTTTAAACTCACTTTATGTCTCTGTCTCATTCCACTATAAACTGGTTGCCACGTGTTGGAGGAATCTAATATAGATTTTATACTCACTTGCATGATGGTATAACAGTCCTGGTGAGGAAGTAGAGTTGTTACAGTAAAACATCTTTATGCTAATTGCTCAGTACTAATGTGTAATAAAAATATTTGTACAGCAGCTCATAGTCTACTTTGTATTGTCATCAGTATTTGCTGGTTTTATATTAATAGATTAATCTTTAATAGACTTCTAGTTGACCTGAGTAAGAAAGCACATTTACCTTGCTCTTTTACACTCCTCTATCAGTCTGTTGAAATATTTGCATTGCATCATCACTGTGTAGCTAAATGATCATCTGGTGTTTACCTTCCACACTTGTGAAACCACTGCATCAAGACAGAATAGTAATTCTTAAGCCTCATTTGAGAACAGCATGTCTAAGTAATCATACTGATACACACCACTAAAAAATTCATAGGATGCTGTTGCATAGTCTCAACAGTCAGCACAATCATAAAACTTTCATAACCCTATGATTAAACTGGTTTCTCATCTTTAGATATCAAGAATATCTTGTCAATACTGATTTCCATAATACAAAAAATAAATGCAGGAATAGTTACACTATTCACCTTATACTTTATAAAGTTATATTTGTGCATTTTAAACATATTTCTTTGTTCTTTATTTCCGGCCTCTGGATGCCTTTATTTTATACTTGTCCTTCATTCCATCATCTGTGCTCTATTCTGCTGACAGAACTGATAATTTAATTTGTTAAACAAACTTAGGAATGAAATATTTTTGTGATGATAAAACATACTTGATTTAGGAGTATATTTTAAAATTCAAAGTTGAAATGTCTTCCAAAGATGTGCTGCTTTTTCTTGTTTCCTGAAGACATCAGAGAGCTTTGAATGCTTAATAATCTGAATACATAAACAACCACTTATGGATATGGCTCATCCTAAAAAGCATAAAATAAAGGGTCAAAAATTATTAGAATAGTTTAAATTGAACGAGAGGTCTTGTTCTTGCTCATGGTAATTGTAAGAGTTGTTCATTCTTTCAAGAAAATTCTTACAGCTTTAGTGAATTATGCTCCCTAGAATCTCAGAAGGAAGACTCGTTGCAAAACTCAGAGTGCTTACACACATTTCATGATGTGGTGTTAATTTGACAGTCACAGGAATCTCTCGCCCTACTCAGAGCACTGAGTGCACTACATATTTCCAGAGGGATCTATGTCCTTAAATTGACTTTGCTACCTAAGCATGTACTTTAGATTGAAACTTCACTGTTAGATTGTATCACCATCTACCGAGTTGAACAGTTCCTTACTTCAAGATTAATATCATTAATTGAATTTATTGTGAATCAGGGTAAAGCTATTCAATCTGGCCTTAAATTGTGGTGGCATACATATCAACTGGAGCAGCATTACAACATGGTGAATCAGAGTGCATTAACATTTACAGAACTCGTATATGAAGGAACTTCCCTTTCCCCTGCTTAGTGAGGACTGTGTTTTGAGCAACTATTTAGTTAAAACTGCAAAGATAGCTCTGCTCACAAGTGGTCTTCTCTAGAAATGCTTGCAGACATTCAGTTCTGCACACTACTCTTCAGAAAAAGGGAATCAGGGAGTCAGAAACTCCACTGCAGTTAGAAAAGGTGCATCAGAAGAGTAAGTATCTTTTTGATGTAGTAAGATGTTTTAAACGGTTTCCCAGTACTGTTAAACTGTTTCCCAAAAAAAAGGTTATTGCTTCCCATAAAACCTATAATTTCTTCAGTTATTATGGACACATAGATAATTCTCCAAATATCTTGCAACTGAGATGATGAAATTTGGGTTTGTGGAGACTTGGAATTTCCTGCTCTGTAGTAAGGATGGCATCACACAGTCTTCCCCTTTGTTTCCCTCCTCTCTGTGTCACAGCTCTGTGACTTTTAAACTTTTTGTCCTATTTGACTGAAATATATCAACACACACAGAAGATAGGAGGGCAGGACGGCAAAGTTACACCATGCAAATTTGCTGGAACTAGATGCCACCTGAGAGGGATAGAAACTGCTGGGGAGAGATTCTCAACTAGAGAGCAACCTTGCTGTTTTTAAAGTCACACCTCTTTAAAACAAAGTTTTTCATTAACATCTATGTTTACAAAAAAGAAAGACCATGAAAAAAAATAAATGCAGACCACTTGTGAGAAGAGAAAACAATCCTAAATACACTGGAAATACTCCATTACATATAACTGTCAAGTCCTCAATAATAGTTACATTTTCAAATGTGTTCCATTTCTTATCTGTCTTCATCTTCTAAATTTCTTCAAAGGGTTTGTCAAACAACTTAATAACACAACAAGTAGTTCATTATGTTGAGAGTTCAAAGTGAAAAAAGAAATTTGGCATTCTAATTAATCTTTTTATCCAGTACATGATTATCAGATTTTATCATTTCTTGATTTTTATTTCCATTTAAAACCATGCTTCCTTGTCATTTTTATCCTTCCATCCTCTTGGTTTTGTAAATAGAGATGACTAACTCATCCTAAAATAAGTGTTTATAAGAAATTCCCTCGTATTCTGCACTCTGCCAGCACCACTACCCTTACTCAAGCCATCTCTGAAAGTGGTTCTTTGAAAAGGGCAGCCTAGATCCTATCTCAAGCAGGAAATCAATTTAGAGGCATCCATAGTGTATTTCAGTAAGACTTCCTCATGAAAAGAGTTAGAGAAAGGGGCTTGAGCTTGTCTGTGGCCTCCCTGTGAAAAATAATGGTCTAGAATTTCTCCTATTTATGTGAAAAAATCTGCTCTGCCCATCTCTTCTGTCCTCATCACCCCTTTTAGTGTTATTCTCTCCTAGAAAATGTGTTGTATATGTGGACATTATAGGGACAGCAGTTATGGTACACTCCTGAATTAGACAAAAGAAACTCTCCAACAAAATTTGTTCTTTTGTCTAGTTCCCTTTTCAAAGCACTGCTAAAGGAACTGTGATCTGTCTTTTCCCCCCCTGATTCAAATGAAACTGAAAATATCACTTTTAAGTTTCTCTCAGAATTAATGGTTAGCTGAGAATTGAAAGAGAGATGATGATCAGAGACTAAAATGTGTTCTAAGTGTAAATGAGGTATATTCATTAGTGATGAGGATTTTCTGATTGCAGAATAACTAAATATGAGAATCTGTGTAGAGGAGTTCTCACACATGAGACTTGTTGGGAAGCTGCAAATAGAAGATATCCCTAGCCCTGTATTTTCAGAGGCTAAATGTAATCCCATTGTCAAAGTTCAATACAAATATATTTTGATTCTTAACACCACCTGAAATCCTCATTGATCAATTTCACTCTGATTCCAAAGAAAACTGCTTCATCTCTTAGAATCTGCAGAAGCCACAAAGTTTCACCAAGAAAGAATATTTTAGAAAAACATGTGGTGATTGACTTATGACCCAGAACATTCTGACAATTTTATGTAAAACAAGAATGTAGGTCAGATATAACATTACCATGAAAATCACTATCTCATATGTCTATTATTCATAATGTCTAGAGTGGTCTCTCACTTCATCTATGCTAAATAATCCTTCCTCCATGAATGGATAAATTCACCTTCAGGCAGAAACCAACTATAAAAGAAGTCTAAACCTAAAGGCTGGAGAAAGTTATGAAGGGTTATTCATCATTTTAACATGAACTGATAATTGACAAAAAGTCTAGAGACAGTGATTTAGAGTAATTATAAACCCAATAGTCTCAAAGTTATGTCAGCTTTTAATTTCCAACTGATTAATCCATCTAAGACCTCTCCTGTAGTAATGCAAAAAAGTCTTTAGATTCTCCAGCTTTGGTCTACTGCACTGTCCTTGTTTACACAGCCTTGGGCTGCACTCTCGGCTTCAGCACCAAGTGAAACATATATCTCTCCTGTTAGGCTCCCTATGTCTTTTTACTTCCCTATATAATTCCTCCTCATTTCTATTTCCCTTCTCTGTTTTTTGTTTAACTAGGCTGACATGATGTTATCACAACCTTATGTCAGCTTCAGTTGGAAAACTACCTCTCCTACAGTGCTGGGATGAGTTTGTGGCAGAGAGACAAGTGAACTGTCCAGTTTCTGTCATATGTCTTTTTTCATCATAAAAAACAGGATCAGATTCAAAAACACAAACCTTAAACCCTAGAAGATCATATTTGTATTTTTAAAATATTTTTGCTTCAGAAAGAATGGCCATTATAATCTTTATTATAACTAAATTACTGTCAAGCTTAATATTTTCCTCTTAAAATTTTTCTACAGTCAATAGTGAAGGGAGTGAGTGATATTGATAAAGTAGGGATTAATTAATATATTCCAAGTATCTTAATTATTTTCTCCTCCTTGTGAGTATTATTTTAAAATTGCAAAAACCTACCTGAAAATTACCATTTTAAAACTGTAGAGTCAATACCTAAAATATCTGATGTGAGAGTAAAGAATGTCTGCTAACAGAACCTATCTGCTTCTGTTATTTCAATTGATAGTAATTCCTAATTATTTCCAATGTTTTGAAAAAAGGGTTAATACTGTAACCATAAGATGAAACAGAGCTCTCCAAAACATGGACAAGTGGCTTTGCATCGGTTTTTTTGTCTAAGATATAAAATAGTAACATTACTTTCATTTTTATTTATCTTTAGTATATTTTAAGCAAAATGCTCAATTTCCCAGTAGTTAGGAATGAATATGCATAATTGCAGCTGTATCAAATCGTCCTTTTTTTTGGAAAATATACAGTGAAAACGTGCAAAAATAAAACATTTCCTCTTAGGAACTTTGCATACGGGACAGACAATTAAGTGAAGCCTGGCATCTTCTGTCAGGAAAATATGTATATCTGACTTAAGTTGTTAGACTTTTATATGAAACCCTTCAAGCTACTTTTGTGTATAGCATTCTCTAACACTGAGTCAAAATTTTATCATATATTTCCTATTGTATAGATGTAGTATTCTTATATTTCACCGTTTTTGTTGGATGTACACAATTTATCTGGAATATATGTGGTTAAGAAAGAGCACTTTTAAAGCTTTTGGACAGTTTTGTGAAAGTATTCTAATCATGCTTATTCTGTTCCTGATGTAATCCATTCAGATATACTTTATATGTCATCGGGAGTTTTTAATTTTTTTTGTAATATTAAAGAAATTAAATTTTAATAAAACAACATATTTAGGTCTTCAAGGCAAAAAACCTAACATCATACAGTTGAGTCTATTCAAAATGGAAAAATTATTCTTTAATTTAATTTGTTACCAGAAGGTGGGCTATTTATTCCACTTTTCCCCACACTAAATTTGAAGTCAGTTGTAGTTCCAAGAATTTCTCAAACATCTCTTGCCTAAAATTGCCACGGATTTGTCTATGGGGGTAAAAATGAGTTTCTCAGAGAGACTAACTTCTACACTGCAGGAGAGCTTAAAACAGGGTCCTTACCTGAGGGAACTTCAGTTCTCATTGCTGCTCAGTTCTACCATTTTTGCACTCTTTAGAGGCCTTAGCTCATGAGGTACTGAGGACTCCAGGGATTTCATTATAAAATACACTACGGCGAACACTGCTTTGAAAGAAACTTCCATCAAGCTGTCATCATCTGGCAATTATACCAATGTTTCAATTTCTTGTGATGTGATACTTTCTCTCAGTGAAATTCTCATGAGCTGAACAGGAATGCAGACCAGACATCCTTGATCCAAGTGAGCAGCACTGTGCAGGCTGCGTTGTCCAAACCATTCAGATTTGCTAATTCAGCACTGATTCCAGATGAACTTTGATTTAATTTATGTGAGACCACACTGTGAAATTTTTTTTGTTAATATTTTTCATATGACTGGGGGAGTATTTGGGGTCTAGGAAGGTTAACTTTGCCTCTCTGACAATTTAGCTGGATCCATCCAACATCCATTAATGTCAGTCCAAAGATTTCTTTTGACTTCTACAGTTTTTGGATAATGTTCTAGAGCTCTAATTGTCCATTTGCTATGGCTGTCCAACATACTGGATCCGGCCACTGCATATGCAGTTTCCAAAAACCATTTCTGGTAACTCACCTTAAAAAGCTATATTCAATAACTATTTTAGAATAATCTACTGAAAATATGACAAAAAATTCAATGAACTCTATACCTGGGTATGAATGCATGTTAGTATTTGCATTTAAGTGTACAGAGAACACTAAGTTCATGAATTTTCTTTGAGAGGTCTTTCAACTCTGGATATAAAGGGAATCTTAAAAATGTTATGTATCATTTTTCCTGCCAGTGAGAAATTATAGATAATTTTTAAACTGTTGAAAAGCTTTTAAAAAAAGTGCTCATTTTGCCACTTGAAATGATAGTTTGTTATTCTTTACAGTTTCTACAAAAGTTACTAAAATTCCCTTGAAAATATATGGACAGTCCTCATTTGAAAAGATGTTTAAATTAATAAAAATTAGGTGAATCGTTAGTTACATAAACTTAAATAGAAATTCTTCTACAGAACTGTTACTGTCAGGCATTTACTAACATCATGCTTCAACCCCAGGTATCAATAACACCACACAGCTACTGACCCACTCTCTCTCCAGCAGTACTGGAGAAAGAGAATTGAAAGGGTAAATGTAAGAAAAGTTATGGGTTGAGATAAGAATAATTTAGTAATAGAAATAGCATAATAAATAACACTAATAATTAATAACACTAATTCCAATAATTACATCAAAGAAATAATAAATACAAATATTATCATGATTTATCATAATAATGATAATAATAGTAAACAATAATTTGCCATAAAGAAGAAAATAAGAGAGAAGTAAGAAATAAAACACAAGAAAGGCAAGTGATGCAAGTGAAAGCGACTAAGCAATTTAAGCCCAGTCAGTCCCCAAACAGGAGCCTCCACAGCAACCATTCCCCTGGTTTATGGACCACCACTGTAAAATGTCTGTAACATGTCCACAGATATCCACAAAACATCCACTAAATTAATTTGGTCCAAGACTTAGGGCTCCATCTGTTCTGGTGGTCACTTGGGAGAGGAGACAGGAGGTGCTGTGTGACATTCCTGGGCACCAAAGGCAGCTCAGGTCCAGTCACTGCTGCACTTGCACTGCTTCTTGTAAGGTTTCTCCTCCATCAATTCAGGTGGTTCCTGCTATGGTAATACCTCTAACATGCAACTCAAATAATGGATTACAACAATTTAAAGATATTTGAATTGCAATCTCCACCCTAGTCCCTTTGGACCACTTTATACTGTTTAACAGTGCAATAAACTCCTCCATTTGTTCTTAAAGTGGCTAGCAACAAGGGACTCCTGCTGCAGTAATTTCCTCAACATGCAACTCAAAACCCAGATTCCAGCAATTTAAAGGTTTTTCCATTGCAGTCTCAACCCCTGATTCCTTTGAACCAGACCACAGGGTTTGACATTGCAGTGAACTTTTCCCCCTGACCTTGCTCCACAGACTTGGGCTTATCCACAGACTGCAGTGCCTCAGGGTTGCTCCAACTCCAAGTGGAGCCTTATCTGTGAGCCACAGTCTCTCCAGGGATATACTTATTGCAAGCATGGATTTATGCACAGCCACAGTCACTCTGGGTGGCAGCTGTTCCAATGTGTCCTCCACACCCTATAATACCTTCAGAGATAATCCTATTCATTGTGGCTTTACCCAAAGCCACAGTCCCTTGAGAAGTCAACCTGCTCCAACATGGCCTTTCTCTCCAGGGGAGTCCCTGTTCTGTTATGGGCTTATCCGTGGTAATGTGCTTTAAGGAGTTCCAGCATGACCCCTAATATAGTCATTCACACTTCAAGGTGTACCTGCTGCAGAATGGACTTCTCCTTCAGCCACAATCCCTGCAGAGGTACATCTGCTGTGCCACACACATAACCATGGCCATGGATGCTTTGATGTGTACCTGCTGTGGCTTGGACTCATCCAAGGCCACAGATGCTTCAGGGTGTCCTACATGGACTCATCCATGAGTCCCAGACTCTTAGGTTCAAGTTCACAAAGGAGTCTTAGCCTGTCCAGTACAGCAGCAGAGAAACAGCAGCGATGCTCTACCCATCTGCCAGAGCAGCCACACCACCTCTGCTGTGATCAGAATGCTCCCAGCACAATACAGTAAGGCAGTGAGCAGTACAGCAGTACAGCAAGCAGCAAAACTAAAAGCAGCAACTGGATTCTACTATACAATGAGGTAAGCAAGCCCCATGGCAAGCACAGAAGTCTGCTGGTTAGTAGCAAAGCAGCAGTAACAGCCATAAATTCAATATGGCACATTCCAATACTATCTGTCATTATCTTGAAACCTTTGAGCCACATATTGGGTATAGTCAGGGTTCTATTCCAGATTAAAACTAAGCACCATGTGGTTGCCCTCACTCACCCCAGTGGGATGGAGGAGAGAATCAGAAGAGTAGAAGTGAGAAAACCCATGTGTTAGGATAACATGCAAAGGAAAAGCTGTGTACACAAAAAAATCATTGCAAGAAATAAAAAGTTTTGATTCTTCTTTGAGTATCACTATCTTTGGTTCTCAAAAATCCTGTTAGTACACCTACTTTATGAAGAGCAGAATAAAAATGGTACTAGAGTTGAATCTGAAAGACATACACAGTTTTCCTGCAGAATCTAGCTTCCATATCTACCAAAATGAAAACCACAGGAGAAATGCCAATTTTAACTTGCCTGCATTTTATGTAATAATCAAGACATGGGCCAAATATCTGCCAAATATGTTATTCCAGCTGGCAACATATTTTCTTGCAAGGGTATATGGCAATAGAAAACCATTCAGTAAGCTTTTATATCTACATTACCTTTTAAAGGTATTATTAATACAATCTCTCACAAACCTATTCAGTGGAATTTGGTTGGTGTAATCCAGGATTATATTCTTAATTTTTCTGATCTGTGAGACATGAAATTTTTCACAAAGAAAATCAAGTATATATAAAACTAGAATCCAAAATAGAATTGCTATTCTATTTTCAAACTCCATTTTCATTTTGCATCTCTTTTAGCAGGAGCAGTGCTGATTTTATTGCAGGGGAAAAAAATGGCAAATGGGCAGTTTGCTAAAGAAGAAAACTTAAGGCACTTAACAAAACTACTTGGAAATTCAGATACACTTCTAGAACAGCAATTTCTTATTGTCCCCTAAAGAGAAGAAACACAAAGCAACCCTTTGAACACCTTTCAAAGCATATGATAAGAAAGAAGAAATCTGAACAAGTAGAAATAAGAAACAAAATTGCTGTGTGCCTGTTTCTTAAAATTCCAACAATTTCACAGGCAAGGGAAAAAAAAGAGAGAGAAAATTTTATCCCCCTGTAGCTGAGGTACAGTATCACCCATAAGCAAAATGCCCAGGAGAAAAACTGTCCCATGATGAGCTCAGACCACAGCAAGGTCACTCTGAGGTGACAAAACTCAAATAACAAAATGGTTTTGAATAGGTCAATGTAGCAGAAAGAACATTATATCTCAGATGAACTGCAACAAATGGGACAGATCCCAGATCTAACTGGGGTCATGTTTCTAAATGCAACCAGATAATGTACCAAGGAGTGTTAATGGAAAGGCATGGCTCTTTTTGCCCTGTGGGTTAACGACAATAACTTTTGCCGCTTAGATCAGTGATACCTTGATGCTGTAATTACTCACTGCATGTGTCGGTCGATATTTGCAATGTGCTTATTTACTGCCCGCTTTCCGGTTGGAAAGCTGCTGTGGAAATTGCAGATGGCTTGTCGTGTTGGAAATAAGTCCATGTAATTTTTTTCTTTTGCTATTTTAGAGGAGCAAGCAGTTTTTCAGCTTTACTGTGTCTCTACAGCTGTCTGAGCCTGCAGAATTGTGAACATAGAGAAACTATATATGAATTTTGCTGAAACTTAATAATTACTCTACTGTTAAATATGCAGCATGTACAGATTCAGAGGTGGATCGGGGGGTGGAGGAAGGAGTGGGGGCACAAACTGTAAGTTTTTTTTACATCAGAATATAAAACTGTTCATTACATGGATTGAAGTCTTCTAGAAAAAGAAATTCTGGCCATTTGCTCCAGATATCATGGCCATGAATAAAACTAAAGATCAAGAAACTCACTGTCTTTAAACTTCAATTCAATACTATGTGACCCCCAAGCAAAGCAGAGAAGTAAAATTATACCCAGCCATCAATGTGTCTTTTCCTTTTTACAGGTTCAGAGGACATGGAAGAGTTTACAGTACTGAATAATAATATCATGTTGTTTATGCTTCCTTCCTGCAAGAGGAACACTGCATGCATGTAAATGTTTCTCTTGCAATCTAATGAGTGAAAGTTTGGGGGTATCTTTTTGCACCATGTTTTCACAGGACCTCTTTTAGAGAAGTTATAGAAGCTTTTGTCTCAATTTCTAGGATACTAAATACTACAAAGAAAGAAATGCCAACTCATCACTTCAATACACTTTAGATTACTAAGAAGGGATGCATCAGAAAGTGAAACATTTTGGTCTCTGCAACTGCTTTAATTCATGCTAGACACACCCAACATGTACCAGCTAACAAAAACTGATTTTCTTTACTATCATAGTGTTTCTGAACTCAGATTTCAAGACTTGACATCCAGAAGCATTTGTCATATCCTGTTGATGAATTGTCAAATAAGAATAAAATGGGAATAGATGTCATTCATGCAAGGACATAATTTCTATTGATATTAAATTCTTTAGTTTCTGTTTAGTCTTAATTTTCAACATATAGGTAAAAAAGTTATTGTTACACCTCAAGGTATGATTTGACTACAGAGTTACAAGAGGGAGTGACAAAGTTTTTTTCAAGTTATAAAAGATCTGCATTATACATTTGAAATAGCCAGCAATCCTTCTTACTCTTAAAAGTATTAATAGCTTTCTGTTGCATTTAAATTTTCCAAAGCTTACATCCAACACATTATGTCATGCTCTGAGAAAAAAAATATTGATAAAGCACTAATGAGGATTTTATTAAGGAATAATATTCATGGAGAGCATAAAGGATCATGCAGGTATTACAGAAAACACTTCCAATAAAATGCTGTCAACCCTTCACTATAGTGAGTTTAAGATAGCTGACAATGTAATATGACCAGCCATAATAGGTCTATTCCAAACAAATGGCTAAAGTAATAGAGATTGAAAATGGAGTCGTTGCCCAATCTCTGCAAATATTATTTTTTTTGGCATTGGATGACATTTTGAAAAATGTTTGCATTTTGGAACTAAAATGACTTTTCTTGCCTGTAGCCAGCTGAGTTGGCCCAGAGCGGATGGGCAAAAGGGGCACTCGGGAAGTTATTGCATGGTAATCTCACTGCAACATTGATGCAGAGGGAACTTGCAGTCCAATAAAAACAAATAATACATTACTTTTATGCATATTTGAACTGTGCGCAATTTGCTGTTTCACAAAGAGACTTGGCAGATTCTCATAAACAAACCAGATGTCATAGCAACATGTTGCCTATGTGTCTCTTTTAGCTGAATTTAGTGTATGACAGAGATGCAAATCTCACTGTTCTTCACAAGCAAGAAGCTGTGAGAAGGGCACTTGAACATGACAGCTAAACTGAAGGGACACAAGGAACTATTACGACTGCAAGCTATCTGAATCATGAATGAAATTATAATTAGCTCTTGGGAAAATTGTTGACAAAACCTCTGCATCAGACATGCTAACTCATTAAAATCAGAACCATTTGTCTTGACAAGCTTTTTTTGGAAAATTGCTTAGATCCAGGATGGATTCCCTCACTAAAACAAGAGAAAAAAGTCAGAAAAATCCATAACCCGATGGTTAATAAGACAGCTCAGAGACCAGATGAGCCAAACTTTCAGTAGTGGGGCCATCACATGGAAATGGAATAAAACAGTCTAAAGCTTTGAATCGACTTTGATCAACTTTTATTTGTTTTTCCAAAACACTGAAAAAATATTTTCACAGCATTAAAGGGTCTCTCATTCTAATGAAAGAAATAGAAATTCTATTATTTGAATGAAAAAGACATTTTCTTTTGGAAAAGTGGAAATGGAATTCTGTTCCAGTTAGCCATAAGGAATTTGTGGGTTATAAATGTATTCATTAAATAAATGGAAGGTATAATCAAAGGTGAGTCTGTCTTAGGATTTTTCAATTTGTTAAGTGGCAGAACATTGTGTCTTTGTGTCGTTACCTAGAATGAACACATATAAAGGCACTGTTCATCATCCTAAAATTCTAGAAATACCATGGAATCATATGTCTGTATGACTTCTTTGTGTAATTTCTGCAAGTTACGATGTATTTTGTTAAAGACAGTTGCTGAGAGGATGATTGGAAAGATTGCCTCTATTCCCATTCTTAAAATTTCTTTTGGATAAAAATCCAAAAGTGGTGTTCATCCTAGGAATAACTGGAAAAGCCCAAAGTAATGTAAATTACTCAATGAAAAACACAGCTGGTTCTTCCTGGACAAAACTTGGAAACTTGTGAGGGATGGGGGTCTGTGGATGGAATTTATAGCCCCAGAGATGGCCATAAGAATATTTTCCAAGGTGTTCAAAAGACTAAGCAGTTTTTCACACTCACAGAATCACCATGCTTTGCATGGTAAGTGAGCTTGGGAAAAGTTCTAATGATGCAAAGAGAGCAGTAAGCTTAAGGAGAAGAAAGCCTTTAGTGGGTTTTTAAAGAAAAAGTAGACAGATCATCAAATGAGTTTTGAATAATAATTTTTAATTCTGTGTTTAACTAATACACTTAAGGAAATCCCTATCCCCTCTAGAAGTGCTGCTCATCCTATATTTGACAAACTGATTAACATAACTCTTTTGATTGAGAGCAGTTAAACATGTGTTGCTCTAGATATTGATAGATATCTAGGTAGAAAGATTGTTCTACCTCTCAATTACTTTAATAACAGACTGTATTTATCTTGCAAATTTTACTCCGCTCTCATCACTAGTTGTTTTACATTCTTTGTGAAGCATTCCCTTTTCACTGTGCCCCCCCAGATACCACTGTGCCCCCCATCTACCTCATGTTCCTCTGACTCCTGCAGCCCAGACAGCAAATATTGCAGGGTTCTTCCACAAGATGTCCTTGTCCTGATAAGCAATCCAGGTGCTAAGGAGAAATGCCTTCTATTTATCATAACATTTATTTTTATATCATCCTGGCAATCACCTACCATTGAACTAGCTCTGAATTCATCTGTTTGCATGTAATACAAACCTTCCAAAGTTAGTTCTTTGAGAACTTCTTTCAGTGAAGATGAAGTATTACTTGGCTCATTTTGGCAAACTTCACCCCCTGAACTGACAGCAGTACATCCTGGCAGACACTGTGAATTTCAAACAAGTGTGAAGCGAGATCAGCAAGTCTTCAGCATTTTTCAGGGCTCACTCAAAAGCAGGAAAACCTCTATGTTGAGAACCTCTAGAATGCTTTAACATTTTCACATTCAAAAGAAACAGAGTTTTCATGTGTCTGAGCATCCACAAATCCTTCTCTGAATATGGAAGATAATTTTTATGTGTAACAATATTAAATCTTCCTTATCTTTAAATAGTGTATACTGTATAGCCTTCAACTTTCTGTATCTGTCTTTAGAAAAAATGCTGATATGAAATTGTTCCATATTGAAAATCTGTTTGCCCTGATGGTATCAATGCATTGTATAACCTTGAAAACGCCTCTCATCAGTACCATAGTATAGTGTTTATTTGCACATTAAAAATCTGTTTTACAGTTTTATCCCATGCATATCCACACATAAATATAATTTTATTTAAATGTCACCAGACATATGTCTAAGACAGCAAACATTCCAAAAAAGATAGTGAAAATGACATTATGATTACTTTAAAACAGCATCATAAACTGACATTACTGTGGCTAAAAATGAATCATACAAGAAAATAAAGTTATAATAAAATTCACAATCACTATAAATCAAATTATATTGTCTTCTGTGGAAGTTGCTCTATTATTTGCTGTGCTCAATGAAGAAGCTAAGTAAATAATGTGAAATTTAGAAGTAAATACATAGTTATTCTACATTCCATGATTAAAATAGATTAAAGCTCAGAAATGGCTATATCCACCACTTCTCTGCTATCTATACTTTTCTGCTCTTCAAGATACATTCTCTTTCTCAACAAAATATATTACAAAATGTTCCCGTGTCTTCTGATCAGAGTGGAATACTGCCCCCAAGCACATTTGTTCCATCTGGTGCTGCCTGGGTCAATTGCACTACCTTTTGTTCCTCAAAGTGAGTCAGAAATTCCTCTTCTGTCTCTTCTTGTGAACCAACATCAAATTTCATGCTTCTGGAGTTACCCAGTTACTCACACCCTCTGCTCTGTCTTGCTGCCCTTTGCCTCCCCTGCACAGGTCACTCCGTGCCCCACTCAGCACAGAGGTTCTCTCCAGGCAAGGCTGCTCTACCATCACTTTGGGACCAGGGTCACCTGAGCACGGTCACCATATGGCAGTCACAGCTCCACCACCTCCTGGAAAAGGGTTTTAAGAAGGAGTAAGAAGAAAAACCGGGAGGCTCCAGGATGTCTGGTGACTGGGAAAGGAGTAGTATCAAGGCAGGGAGACTGAAGGATGCAGTGTTGCAGAAAAAAGGTCTGGGGGAATAAAAAAGAAAAAGAGGGAAAAATATCAGGGACAATAGAAGGACAGGGAAAATAATAACATGAAAATGAATACTAAGAGCAAAAAAAAGCAGAAGAAACCATTCCTTGATGGGAAAAGATTGTCTGTGATTTCATGTCACATCAAATGTAGATATTATTCCAAAATGCAAGAACCAATGACAAAATTTATTCTACAGTATATATTCTACAGTCAACTCTTTGGGCTTCTGTCATTTCAAAGAACTAGCCTATAGGAATAGATAGCTGCACATCTTTCATTTTCTGCTTGACAACATAGCCTTAAGAAAAGGAATGATCCTTTCTGATTCCTCAAGATCAAAATTTTCATCTCCCTTCACAGAAGAGTGTGGTAGCCATAAGCAGCAGCTGTGTTTCTCCTGTTCTCCCTATTTGACTTTCTGGCTTCTCCACAGTACCTGGTAGGGCAACAGAATAGCTCAGGTCCTGGGCACACATCTGGTCTCCTGGAGGGGAACTTCTATCCTTCTCCTGTCCAATCTGTCAGACACTCACTCCAGCAGATCTTTATTACATTGTATCTATTGCACAGGTACAGGATATCCAGACAGCATTAATCCTCAGAATTTTGAGTGTCTGTGTTTATTCTGTATGTTTTAATACTGTGTAAATCAAACTGAATTCTAGATTATTAAGGTCATAAAGATGCAAGGCCCCTTTCCAATACAGCAGTTAATCAGGCTAAGAGACAACCTCATGCATAATCTCTGTATTACTGATAAAATATTGACACAAATGGATGGCATTACAATATGGTCTAATCCTTTAAGAGGCTGAGTGCCCTGAGAGATGCACAGCAGACTCCACTCCAAATGAAATTAGTGAGCCTCTGAGATCCAGCACTTCACAGCACCAAATCCTTTAACCATTTTAAAGATTCTTTCTATAAAAATAGTAATGAAAGAAGTCTAACAACCAATCCTTTTTGTTGTGCCAATGCAGGTGAGTAACAGATTGGCAGCAGCGCACACATAGAAGTCTGTGAGGCAACACGGGATAAGGGGTGTAATTAGGGATAAATTGCTGTAGAGAAACTAAGAGCTACACTGTAAATTGCTTACTCTGTGGCCAGTCTTCTGAAATTAGCAGCACTACCCATGGGAATGAATATTCATTAGTTCATCTGAAGCTGAGGATGTATGAGACATTCTTTTCTAGGAGACCATATTCTTGCTTTTTCCTGAATCACTTCCAATGTAAAGCTTCTCTCCATTTTGTTCCAGTATATATATTTGTGTGGCTCCATAGCCACTCAGATTAACAAATCTATCTCTTTAGGGTGAACAGAGAACCAAACACTTTATTTAGGGTTCCAGGGACCCAAAACACATCTTGTTTTGGATCATTGTGTGAACAGCTGTTTTGGCACCAGAGAGAGGATGGGAAGGACTGAAGTAGTAGATTCTACAATTTTACAGTCAGGTTCAGATAAAATTGCAGACAAATACCAAAAAACCAGTTCAATTGTCCACTTTTTTTGCACTGCCAAGCATGCATCACACTTCCACCTTTGTGAGAACAGCTCCTTCTAGGGGTATGGTTAGATTTAAAATAGAGATAAATATAGGCTAGCCAGGACTAGGGCTTTGGCAGGAATTTGAAAACACCTGGGAAAATGAAGAAAGGTGTAAATTGAGAAATGCCCTAGTTGGCTGTAGCAGTATGGGTGCTCAATGTAAAACTACAGACCCTGGATGGCTTTATAGCTTGACTCTAAATTATTCCTTTGTGTTCATCTTTAGCACAAAAATTGTTGCAATAGATTTCTGTCAAGGAACTTGTCTTTCAGGAAATTAAAGGGAAATTTTATTCTTCTACTTCAATTTTTCCTAAGGGGTTGCTGTAAAAAATTCAAATGGTAATTAACAAAACATCAGGAAACACATCTCCAGGTTTCAGCAATATGTGTTCCACAGCTGTGGGATAATAAATTGTTCACACTACTAACTGCAATATTCAATCCTTAAAATGGTGTTTATTACCAGGAGTTAATGTGTACAAAGTACTGTCTCTGTCACATAACACAGGTGTGAAACACACTGTCCCAGGGCAATACATAGCTCAGAAGTTTAGGAAAGGATTCAGAAACTGATGAGGCATTTCTCACAGCATATTATCTGTAACTTGTAATTACTAAGAGAAAAAAGGACTTCCTAGAAAAATTTTAGGTCTGAAAACCAAAACTAGCAGTAGTATATCAGTAAGCAATGACTGGTGCAACAAAAAACATTTTAAGATTTCTAACCTTGAAGCTCTTTCTCATGGCAGCTCAGTATTAGAACTATCTTGGATTAAGTAATACACCTTCTGGCACATCCTCGGGTCATTACATGCAGCATGCTTTAGATTACAATGATTAGCGAGCTCCAGATTCTAAAAATTCTTCAAGTCAAACACAATGTCTTTTGATAATTCTTTATCTTACAAAGACAGCTCAAGGCTCAGTGCTTCCATTGGATAAAAATGTAACCCTTTGGCCTGAAAAATCCAGCTGTTGCTCAGATAAGTATGTCCTGTATACAAGGATAGTCTTTTATTGTTACTGCTGATAAGGAGGCAGTGCCCTAGAGGATAGGCAAAGCATTGGAGAGCAAATTTCTGTTAAGGAAAAAAACCACAACACGTAAAAACCCAAAAACTTTTTTCTTTTGAGCACTTTATTCTGCAGTTGTTCAGATCAGACACTCTTGCATCTTACCCTGAAGCGTCTGGTGCTGTCTACTGTCAGGGATTGGACATTGACTTACAGCCATTCTTAAAGAACTAATGGAATATCAAAAATTAGTGTTTCATGTATGATATAACCTTAGGGACAATTTTAAACATTCAAGCATATCTGTAGTTTCTGCACCATCTGTTATATAAAAAAGGATAAACCTGAGAGGAACTTCTGCCTCTTTATAGAAGCAACAAGAGACTTCTGAAGGTCATATTACTCTTAATGCCTTCTCAGAGTTTCTCACAGCTTTGCTGGGATGACCTAAACTTCAAGTGTAAATTCAGTGTCCTAAATTGTATTGCCACAAAAACAATTTCCATTTTAATTATTTCAATATTATATGATAATTCTCTTAAAAGACAGCATTAAAAAAAAAGTAAGTAAACAGCAGAAGAAAAATCAAAACCATTGTTCTTTGTACCACAAGCCATGAATATGTCTCCAAAGTGAATAGCTTTACTCTTTTGCAGGCAGTTGCTGGCTTTGGATTAATGGGCTGCACCTGTGGTCTCAGGATGCTCATACCTCCTGGAAAGATGATAGCCACCTGCTATTATAGTCTACTGTAACACTCAACGTTCAGCAGCTCTACATCTTTATTTAGCTACTCCAAGCACACCTCTGATGTGCTTGAGTGCACTCTGCTGTATGACTGAATCCATGTGCCCTCTGTAGATCCTGAATGGCCTCACTAGGATCCAAGCACACCTGGACAGAATGGGGCCTCACCCCTTATTCTCAGCCATTTCCTCTGCCATGCCAGTCCTTTTATACCTCCTTCACACAACTAAGGCAACCCACACATCTTTGAGCTGGAGCTACAGTCTGCCAATAAATGGAGGGGAAGGGAGACGAAGGCCTTATCTCTGATCTGATTCATAATGCTCTTCTGAAAACCAAATGAATGTCTTTCTGATGTATTTTCAGTTCTGAGTGTCAGAACGCAGCATCCCATTTATTTGGATGGTTTACAGAGCTCTGCTCTCAACACACTCTACAAAAGTAATTTTTATTAAACACGAAAGACAACTCCATTTGGGAACCTGTCTAACAACTGGCTGCCTACTTGTAAAGCCAGGGATTTAAATGATCTGAAAGGCTGCTAATTCACCATATGTTAGAGCAGAGGATTATCCTGAATACATGTGTGGACAGACACTTGCATAGTCAATATCCACTCCTTAAAATCCTCAGATTATAGAATGAAGGTGGCATTTCCACAAAATATTATTATTGCTGAAATATTTAGATCCTATTTTTTTTTTACTGTTCTCCCTCAAGCATGAATTTTCCTGTTCAACAAATGAAAATGCCATTTTTTTTCAGTGATAGCAATATACTCATCCTACCAAAATTCAGTTTGAACAGAAACTGACATATATGTTTTTGATTTCAAATAACCATGGTTAATTTTTCCAAGTAATTATAATGCAAATGTACTTGCTGGATGTGAAAGATTCCATTTCTTGAGGGGGCCAGAAAACAGTCTGCGAAATTAACAGATGAAGTAAATCTACCCTTTATTTGTATTTTCAGCATAAGTTCATGTGGACTGCTTGAACCAACAGATTACTACAAGAGAAAGAAATGAAGTTGTTTTGAACCAAATTTTAGAGGTACACTCAGCTTTAGTAACTCTTTGATTCTTTCTCTGAGGAAAATTACCTTCTGGGGATTTTATTTTCTTTTAAAGATAATAGTTAAAGAATGAGGAGTTGCAATTGATGTGATTCTGTTTGGGGAAAAATTGTGGAATCAGAGAATGTAGAATGACCTGAGTTTCTCAGAGCTCTGACCAACCTGGCCTGGAATATTTCCAGAGATAAAACATTCACAACTTAAATTGGAAAATACAATTTATCCAAAAAACCAATAGTAAAATACTGTAGCCATATCAAATTCATGTGCTTATGAACAGGATATAAGAAAGAAAATGTTAAATATGTAGGGAGATTTAGTCATCCCTAATTTTGAAAAATATAGGAACACACAAATGTGTTGTGAAAATTGTGGAACAAAATTACAGGGTATTTAAATCACCTCCATAATTCTGGGATCCAGCCCTGGGGAAAAAAAAATTCTCACTGAAAACAATGTTTCCAGGTTTCTCAATATCACAATTCCATTGCTATCTTACAGTGCCTTTGCCTCTGTGGAAAATGTACCTTTACCAGACCCCTGCTGCACAACACTGGTATTTATTCATGTCTTGTACCTTATAGGGAGGTGTGACTCACAGCAAAGACAGAGCATCCCTTGCCTCTCCCAACCATTTCTTCTCTCCCCTTTTCCAGCCAGCGATAAAACTTGTTTGCTAACAATATCAGCTAAAAAATGCTCAGGAAGAGAAATGCCTGTTGTTGGCTCTTGGACTCCAGCTCCAGGCCTGGTTGAGTGTCTTCTTCTCCTCTGCTGCCATAGCTCTCAGTGCAGAGAATCGATGGATGAGATGAGGGAGCAAGTCTAGATTATTTTTGTTTCATTCATTGGTTTTAGGCTTGATTTGGACATGTTCCCCATCTAGCTCATGCAACTGCTAAAACTTTGATCTGTCAGCCTATCTGGTTTCCAGCACATTGTAGAACAGGGACAATGCTAAGTGGGAAAGAATGGAATAGAGAAATGCCTTCAAATAGCATTTCTGGAGAGACAAAGTATAATGGGAATGGCCAAATAGTTAACTTTGTGTTGCCTTCTAGAATTACAACTGACTCCTTAGGATGGGAGAGGGATAATAGAATTATTAGAAAACAGGTATTTTCTTTATGGCCTTGGAAAAATAACCAGGCAATCCAATTAAGATAAATCCTTCCTGCTCCTCTTCCTTTCCCCTGCCCTCAAAATACATCCTCAGAAGTCTCCCAGTTGCAAACAAGCCTTTTATGGTAACTTCCTTCCCCTTCATCCCTTTTTGTTTGGAATTAAGGCAAAAAATGAGAATGAGCCTTTCACACCTAAAATGTCACCTCAGCAACTGCTGCTATCACCAAAACAAATCATTCTGATATATTTCATATGCTTTTCCTTTTAGAAAATAATTTCAGATAAAAACATTATTCATACTACTTGAATAGAGAATATGGTTCAGAAAAAGAGCTTTTTCAGTTTTACTGAAGTCAAAAGGCGTCATGTACCATTGATTTTCTCAACAGCAAGCAGCAATGAAATGATATTCATAGCTTATGTTTTATTTTTGACACAAGAGGAGAAATACTGGTGCTGCAAATAGCTCTGAAAACACATGAGATGTGAAAATATGCAATTAAATCTCTTTGAAGTGTCTGGTAATGACAATGAAACAACTTCTGCAGTAATATAAAATCTAGCAGAGGTCCTTCTGTGTTCTAAGACCCCTTGAAAAACATTTATCTATATGAGTTGGTGAATCACAGCCTCACCGAATGTTGCATATCACCAGAATTGGCCTAGATAGTTTTAATAGACCTTAGAGTAATAATGCTTAATAAATTAATTATGCATAATTTTGAATTCAGAAAAATAGTTTGGATTTTAAAGAAAAAATAAGATAATGATTAATTTGAAGTCAGCAACAATACACATTGATTAATATGGCATTTGGCATGCTTGGCCATCAAAAACCAGGGTTCTTGAATGTGAGAAATATAAGAGGAAAGGAAACATGAAAATCTAATACATAAAATATAAAGATACTTCTGAGTGAATAGGTTTGGAATTTATTTTTGAAATATATTAGAAAAACATAAAAAAAATCAGACTCATAGAAAAGAATATCTGCAGTTGTAATATCTCTAATGAAGATCACTTTACGTTTTAAATTATTAGTTTTCCTACTCAAAATGCACACAAATGTATGTTGTTTTAATTCTAAAATGCTAATGCCAGGATAAATCTATTTATTAGCTTTCCTTTTAGGCAAGTATAGGACAATAGTGTTACTTTTTAATTTCCGTCAAAATAATACAAAACCTGAAAACCATAATATCAAAATATATTTGTAAAATTAAAACTATTGCAAATTTCTCATGAAAATCACATTTGCAGGTGACAAAAACATAGATTCTTTAAGATTATTTAAGAAACATACTATTATTTTGTATTTCATCTAGATGCAGTTAAACATGAAAATATAAGTTTAAAAATGTTTTGATTCTTGCAGCTATGTACAGAGACAAAAGACTACATGGAAAGTTCTGAGTGAACATAAATCTAAAAGGTAATTCTTATTTTTTTTCCTTTTAAGCTAGATCATCACAATGTGACATAACCAATATTTTAAGTGCTCTGTGGCCTTAAAATATTATACTCATTGCTTTCTGTCATCTTCAGTTTTTCTTATAATAATAGATTCCTAAAGGGAAAAAAGGGAATGTGAAATTTATATTTGCTACAGTCATTACCATTAAAAATTTAAAACTGTTAGCAAATTCGTCACAGTTCCCAATTGTTTTGCATTCAGAATACATGGAGAAAGATCAGCTCAGGTGACATTTACTGTATCTCTCGTTAATAATTGGCTTCTTGATCTATGACTACCAGACTTAAAATGCTACAGCCTTCCATGTCAGCTATGTTGAAACTGCAATGAAATGGTGTTACTATTGTGGCAATGGCATGAAAAATTTAGGGTCAGACCTAGAGGATCAGCTTTGATACATGAAATGAAATTAGAACAGAGTCAAGCAAACGCATTTTTAAATACGTAATTATCAATTTCATTTTGATATCTACTTTTGCACTACTCAGACAAGTGAATTCATGTATTCATGCACAGGGCACAGTTTCAGGAGCTAGACCTCAAACCTTTTTACCCCGTTGAACTGCTGCTGTGATGTTGTCCTGAGTCGGGGAGATATCAGAGAGATATCAGACAGATATCAGAGGATCCCAAGCTCCCATCACTGTTGAAAACCTGCAATAATCTCTGCACATGCATAACAACACTGCATCCAGGACAAACTAGGCAGGCTAGATGTGGCAGAAAAATCTGCCTGGTGTTCACATCATAGTTTTGTGGCTATATGGTTACACTTCACCTCCACTTGCCCCAGGGTAGGAGAAACAGACTTTACTCTCTGCTCATGCTGTTCAGACTTGCTAGTGCAGCTCCTGGTGAGAGCAGTCTGAGAAGGCTACAGTCACAATAGAGTAGGAGCCTTTCTACTTCTTTGTGAAGCTGTCTTATGCCATCCATATGAGATTTATGGAGAAGTAATAAAAGGCAGAGGAGTTACCATTCTGTGTTGTGGAATTTAGGGGCACCAATCTAAGAGAAAGTAGCCCTGGTTTTTTGGTTTCTGAATTCAAGAACGTCTGCTTTTATCTTGAAATTAATTTAATTGCATTAAATATCTGAGAATACAGTTTTGGCTCAGTTTGAGAAATTTAATTGAAATAAAAACCTAGGCACCAGTTTTTTAGAAACTCTTATTTGAAAACCCATCTGCTCTTACCTTTTAGTACATGACTACAGTAGGGAGCTGCTCAAATGGCCTGTCACATGAACTAGCATTTAGAGGCAACATTATTACTGTATTGCCAAGAAACTTAAGTCTGGTTCCTTCAGAAAGAGATAAGATCAAACAGTGAATTTTAGATAGTGCAATGCCATTGCTGTAAGAGTTTATGTAAATTCTTAAGATTACAAATCTGCAGGTTCAGGCTCAAGATACAATGTTTGAATTGTAGGTGCTCAACTGCAACAGTATCATGCAGATCCATAAAGGCCAAACAGAACCAACAAATATTGTTTTTTTTCCTTTATGTTCATGTAAATGACTGTGTGACTATAAACACAACATGCTCCAGAACATGAAAATTAGCTGTAATGTTGAGAATTTCAGTTAAGGGTTCCTGTCCTCCCACCTCCTGTTTGGGCTCTGGGCATACACCCAGACAAATCATGGTTGTCTCCTGTGTAGGTGACTTTATTTCGCCCATTTGTTCAAAGATAAGAGAATTTGGCTGAGCGCTGTTAACTGTAATCCTAAAAGAACAAAAGAAGCTGCATGTAGCAGGTACTATTTCTTACATTAATTACAATACATGGTAATACAGGAAAAGTTTGGAAAAGATAATAAGAAGTAGCCTTAAACTGAAATCTCTAGAGACTCTTTTAGCGGCAGTACAAAGACTAACAATAAATTTGCAGTCTCTATGGTTTCTTTTTTGGGTTAGCTCTTTGTGTTGTGTTTTATAAAGACCAGAGTAAAGCAATTAATAATTTTGTCAGAAAAAAATACAAATCAATAATAATTCATAATTCCTTTCAAAGTCACATTAAAATTTGAATATCAGTAGAGCTCTGCTTTCTAGAATATTAGGTGTGCATCCAAATACCTGATTATTCATAACGTATATCTTTATGGCTTTATATAGAGTTGACATAAGCTCTTCATGGTTACAGTATAAAATAATTTGCTGTAAAATAACCAACTTTTAAAATAAGTAAATATAGAAGTCTTTTCTTTTCAGAGAAGAGGTGTGGAAGAGCACAGATGACATGGAATAGTATAATCTTTTTATTGTGCTTTATTAATATGACAGCTGAACAAGAAGCTGGGCAGTATTACCACTTCTGAGTACCACCTTAAGTTTCACCAAAATGCTGTATTTTATAGTGTCAGCATTTCATATTATGATTTTAGCTTTAGAGGTCCAATGCTTTTAATAATACTTCATCTCATTCAGTATAATTATTGATGGTCTTATGTTTTCATGACAAACCATTTATTGCACTGAAGACAGAAACAAATACATTGTAAGATACTGCCTATTTAATTCTAAGTGATAGACCTGAAGGCATCAAAGATTGTTTGATCCTACAAATTTTTAACAAATATCTTCAATTTTCTCTAGAGAATTGAGGACTTGTCTTCACCAAAACTAAGAAGGTAAGGAAATATGTATAAAACACTTGTCTACCCACCTACTAAATGTTTTATCAATTTAATTGTTTAGTAGGCTGCATCCCACATTCATTTTGATGCTCTTTTTCTTTTTTTTTTTTTCAAATGTTAGTATTCTTTTCCTACTTCCAATCTAGAAGCACTGAAACAGATTAATTTACATGACTTTTCTGATGCCATCATATGATCCTTCTACATCATTCTAATGTTTCAAAATAACTACTGGATATCACAGACAAAAATGAATCAGGCTGGTCAGACTGGCTGAAAACTTTAGGAATTCCCTGTGAATTCAAGTAATTTCAGTGTGTTGGAACTGGATTTAGGGTAACTGAACCACAGTTGGTAAACAAGACAAGATACAACTACATTGATCCTATATTAAGCATATTAAGTATTTAAGTATTTATTTTCTTAAATTCAGATAATCTTAATGTGCATAAAAGTCTGAATGATTATGAAAACAAGAAATTTTTTGTTGTTGTTCTATCAGAACACTAGCTATGAGCTTCAGGTTTATCCTGAAGTGATTCAAGTAGTCAATCACTGTGTAAATTTTCTTAAAATGTAATAAATCATAAAAAAACTACCAAAAAGTTAATGAAAGAAGGTATGTGAAAACAGGCAAAAAGCATGTCACAGTGCAAGTCTTGCTAAACTGCAGATACTTTTGAATGTAAATTTTTTTATTGGAGAAAATATTCTATGGCAGGTTTTACTGTCTGCCAAGGCTTCCTGCTTTAGACTTTGGAAGAAAGAGAAATAAGGACACTGTTTTCAATAAACTTTATTAAACCCATAACCTTGCAAATGCAGAATGCACCTCTGTAAGTTTTTGGAAAATGCTGGGACTGAAATGAGAACTCTGTGCATGCATGTGGAATTGATCTAAATAAAATTAGATGTATAAATCTACCTCTGTCTCTGGATTCTAAAAAAGGAGGACAACATGAACTAGTCCAAAGCAGAGGATGACTCTGATAGCATGAGACAATATTTCACAATTTCTAATATTTTGAGTCATGAGCAAAGAAAAATTATTCCAGACTTGTATAAAGTACTTCACAATCCTAAATTGAACACAAGTCTTGAAAAAATTATTTTGAAAGATTTTTTTTCTGATATTCTCTACTCAGAGGTGATTTCTACCACTGAGATCTATAGATTAAATAAATTATGACAGAAGAAACACTGCTAAATCTTAAAAGTAAATATAAATTAATTTTGTACCAAGTTCATGCTTCACAATTCATATGGTGATTTATGTGCCTAATTTCCTATTTAATAATTTCCTACTACAATAATTTAACTAAAAAGCACAACCTAAATTATAAATTGAACTGTAATCTATGTGATGCTCATTGGTCTTGAAAATAAATCGAGACTTAATCTTGGACAGTTTGTCACCAATTTCTTCAAAAATATTATTAAAGTTAAGGCTTTAATATAACTTTTTTAAAGAAAACTTCTGTTCTGAGCATTCAGGAAGATCTCTGTCAGTCTCTCTCTCCCATCCAGACCTCAAACTGCCCCTTTAAGAGAGCTACCTGCACCAGATGTACTCCTCAACACTGTGTAAAGATTAGAAGTATATGAAGATAGGGTGAACTTTCACTGTTATTTATGTAAAGTGAAAGCACGTGGTGGCTATACAGAGACATATTTTAGGTCAGCACAAATTGCCAGTTGGTGTTATGGAAGAAACTCTTCTACAAGCAAGTTTATTCTCTTTTTTCAGTTATGGAGTTTCTTTGCTCTCTATGAATCAGTGAATACTTAGAGAAAATACTTGATGTAGCATTTCCAGTGGTAAATCTCCAAAATCAATAGAATAAATTTAGGCATGAATTTGACCCAGTGAGTTCTATTGATCCATTGAAGTCATTGACCTAACAGAATAGTGCAGTCTTCCTTTGACTGGATATTTAATAAAGCACCAAAATTTGCTTCAATATTGAATACCAATTTGACCTGATAGTTTGGATCATGGGTTGCTGATTTTAAACATATGTTACTGGTTAAATCTGCAGCCTTCAAGCAACAGCAGTGCGTGTAAGATCATGGGATAAATCATGTTGAGAAAATTCAAGAGACTGCATTGTCTGACTGCCTGTTCAAGTGGTGGGATAAGACCAGGTTGTTCAGGCCTTATCAGGTGAGATCACAAAAACCTCTAGTGATGGGAGTTGCACGTCTTTGAGCAAACTTACCCGCTGCTGTACTGTCCTTACAGTGGAATTTAAAAAATTTATATCCAGTCTGATTCTCTCTTGTTCAGCTTTTGGTCATGGCTGTTATACGGTCCATTAAAAACCACCCATACAACAGGGCATGAAACTAGATGCAACACTCTAGTGGTTCTCTCATGAGTGCTACATGGAGAGGCATAATCCCTTCCTTCCTGCCATACACTCAGAGTACTTGTGTTTCCCCTCACTGCCACAGCCAACGGGTCTGGTGGCCCTTGCCACATGCTGCTGGCTCTCCAGCACCCCCAAGGACTCTTCCACAGAGCTGCTTCAGCCCAGCAAGAAATTATTCCTTCTCAGGTATAATAGGTATATTGGCCATTGAGTATTAATGAGAATACTCAATGACCATTGAGAGTAATTAGATAGGTTGGAACAGAGAAGGAATCTGATAATTTTTTCTTTTGTCTTTTTTGATTTTGATGCTCCCCAGCCTTTCTTATTTCCATTATATCTGTCTGTTTCTTCTCAAATTATTTGGTCAAAATGCTATTTTAATATTTATTCTTCTATTAAGTTTCTATCTGGATTTTCTTTCAATCAGTAATGAATTATAACCAAGTAACTATTTCATTAATTACATGTATTTGCATACATACATACATACGCATGTACCTGTAATAGGTATGATCCCTATTGTCAAAACACACAAGGGAAAACCTAATATAAATTTTTAGTATTCTTGGAGACTTGAGTGGGTGCAAACTTATGAAAATCTTGAGGTGTTAGAGCTTCTCAGGGTAAAGAATGTGCCTGTGGAGCTCTAAAATATACACAAGAGATCATTAAAACATGCAGGCTTTTTATCTCTGGATACCTAGACTAGAAATCATTTTATGTCTGAACCTCCTCTGGCACTCTCAAGGTCCCAGAAGTCTGAAAGAAAATAGTTGAAAACCCCATGATAACTCAGATGAAAAGCTCTGACACTGAGATTCTGCTATTGTACAGGAGACTATCACAAATATCTGAAGTACTCTCCTGTTTTTATGAAATAATTTCCTTTTTTATTTTCTCTTTTAGTCATTTTTGTTAAGTATTCTCTCTTGGTTTTAATTTTTGTTATAAAAATTTCAAGTTATTTAATTCTAGAATTTATTCCAAATACCACAAAATATTATCTCAATAATATGGCATTTTCTGTTGCTAAGGGACATAGAAGAGGTTTCATATGCACATAAAAGCAGAGTTTAGTTCTAAATTTGCTTGACAGGGGAGCCTGGATGATGTGGGGTAGGTTTTAAGAGAAATACTTCAAATCGTGCAAGCATGCATGATAAGCATCTGAGTTTGAGTCATATCTTCTTATCTTTCTTATTCATTTTTCTGCTCATGCGCACATCTAAACTTGAAAAGAAATAAACAGTATCAGTAGTAAGAATTTAATTATAGAATATCTAATGGGATTACAAGAGATGAAAAACTAAAATATTTTATGCTAAAATCTTTTACACATATATTACTTCCACCAGAGTACTGAAATTACTCTCAGTTCACACTACTATAACTTTTTTATTTTTGCCGATATTCCTTGAGCCATTCAATGTTGCCTGGGAATGTCTATGTTCCTGTATCAAAGCAAATATACTGTGTAATATTTACTAAAACTCACCATTGGGCACATTAATCAGTTTCTAGTCACATGTTTGAAAGCTCTGGTTCCTATTTGGGACTCAGAATTATAGTCAATAGTAGTTTGGTTATTACTCTGTAAGAATACTGGATTAGCACTTAAATGAACTATGCAGTTTAAGATGCTCCTTTCATATCTAACCCTTGTACTCTGCTATGGCAGACTGGGATAATATTTATTTTCTCAAAGAGTTAAATACTTAATGGGCTGTCTTTACTTTCCAAAATTGTCATTGATTGATGTAGATAAAATTATTTTCTATTAATGTCACATTATTCATATGAATACAGCCATGCTTGAATCCCATTCTTGTGATCCTCATGTTCTTTTGCAGGGTCTGGTTCTGGATTCCTCATTTCAAATGATTTTTGTTTTTTTTTTCCCTGAGGGAAAGCCAACTTTATATTAGACTAGTCAGAAGAAGAAATATGCCTATATTTCATTCCCACAATGCTATATGAGGAATAGATTTCTGGATGTTTCCTCATGTTAAGCTATATGAATGTGAATGGGAAGAGAGAACAGACAAACGATTTAAACATTTTTTGTTCCTAATAGATCTTATTAACAGGAACTTGTAGTTTCTTGGGATTGCAACAGAAAAGGATTTTTCAAAATCCCTAAACAATGGCTTATTCTCATAAGTGTCCACAGCGAGTTAATAGCTGACTTCAGTGGAAGCAGAGATGGTCTACTTTGTTGGACACCTTTGGAAATTATATCATAATTAAATCACAAAAAAAAAAAAAAAAAAAAAAAGCTGTGGCTCTTATGATGGAACACTTTTTGGTTTGGTTTGTTAAAAAAAAAAAAAAAAGGCACAATGGAGCAAATAACCAACCTCTAATATCAAAAAAAGAAATGTAATTTTCACATTTGTCCCCATTGACATGTAGAAGGGAGAAGCCAACAATGCAAAGATCCTACATGTCATTCTTCCTCAGGGAAAAGCAGCTATCCAATAAAGACTGTTTCAAAGCATTGTATCTAGCAGATATTGATGTCACTCTCATCCTCTCATCTAGTCCTGCTTTACCTACATCCCTGTCTTCCCCAGGCACCATGCCAGAAAAAGAGCTACTGGCACAGGATAAGGTGGTGGATGCAATGGGTGAGAGCAAAGAATAAAAAATCCTAATATGAGAGAGCTATGTTAGATGAAAATTAAAATAAATTCATAACATATTGACCTAATGTATTCTAAAAAGACCATATTGGTCTACATAATTTCTTTTAATTCTTTACATTCTTTTTTTGTCCAAAATTATAGGTAAAAAATACCTGGAATTGTTTTTTAGATCTTATTTCACATACTAATTTCCAGCCTCTGGAAAGGAAGTTGTTAACAAGGCTTAATCAGACAGTGACCTATTTGCTACAGAGTTAAAAAAAATCAAAGGCGATACTTCAAAACTCAATTAAAAGTTTCTCATTCCCTCGTGACATTCCTTTCAACAGAAAAGAAAAGGATTGTTTTGTTTGTTTTTTTTGGTTACTTTTTGTTGTTGTTAAATTCTCTCTTAGCACACATTAGTGTGTAGATCATTACTGAACTGAACATCTCAGGCTCAGGCTCACAAGTTGTTAGATTTTCTCATTATTTTATTTGTAGTTTTATTTGAAGTTAGTTAGGTCTGCTTTGATCTATAAATTGGTATGGATGTCCTGACATATGCCTAACATTTATCAGTTAAAGGAAGAATGTCCAAAGGCCAAAAGTATAAAGCCTCACATATTATGTAGGCAAAAGACTGAAGTTATACTTTGGTGCAAAACCAGCCTTGAAAAGATTTTGAATATTTGTGGCAAATTTTACCTGCACATATGGTAATGGGAATGGGTATGGTAATTGTAAGCTTTTGAAAACTTCCCATGTATACCTCTTCTTTAGTAGGCCCATGGTAACAATTTTTTCCAAACCTTGTGACAGAATTTTGAATATAGTCACTTACATGACAGATAAATTAATTTAAAACATGTTCCTAGATATATATCTACTGCTATTAATCCAATATCAACAATGTAAACATATTGAAGAAAGTAGGATAAATCATTTGATACATAAGCTAAAAATAAACCTTCTCATGGTACATTTTAAATTCTGCTCCAAAACTGTGAAGGAAGAATAATGAAGAGGGTGGGGAGCTTCAGTATTTATTCTTGTTGTACATGTTTATTTTGAGTTTTCAGTTTCTCTGAGTGACAGGGAAAGAAGTTTTTCATAAGTTGCTGTAAGGTAAGAAATTGAACTGGCACACATCTGTACCAAATTTATGAAGCTTCTAGATTCTGAAACCAAAGCTTAGCTGGAGACTTTGTGAAGACTAAATTGTCCAAAGGGAAATGCTCTTACTACAGAAGGTAGAGTCTGGTGCAAGGTGATGCTGAGGTAAGCTGACCTTACAGCTACTGAGGTAAGGCTGATGTGTTGTGAGAGCTGCAAAAACCCAGCTGCAGCAAACCCATGCTACCAGTAATTTGAAGAGACAGGAGCCATTACTTTCCTTTGTTATTTTCTTTCCTTCAAAAAACCTTTATTTCCCTTTACTTGCAGTCTCTTTGTCCCCTTTTTCTGTCAGCTGGTGCTCAAGACCTGTCCTAGCAGCTATGAAACTACCTATTAGAGCAGCAAGTTATGTATGCTGATTGGAAGGGGTTAATGCATCTGGGAATTTTGCAAAAGACCTTTCATTCCAAACCAGATTATGGCATTAGCAGAGGAGACTGTATTGAATTATGGCATCATATTTATAAGGGAAGGTTTGCACTCAGAACTTTCAGAAAACAGTTTCATGCTGTTCTGAAAATAACAGCTTAAGACCAGCAACAGGAAATTAACACAAATAAAACTAATAGATATATAACAAGTGATGAAAATCCACATTTTTAATTTGGATTACCACTTTTAAATAGGAAATGTAGAATGTTCTTTTTTGTTGCACTGGGCTCCTTAGCACTATTTCAATTTGCTGAACTATAACAGAATAAACAAACAAAGGAAATTGCTCCTCAGCTGAGAAATTAAAAAAAAAAAAAAGGAGAGAGAGATAGAAATAAAAGTCTGAAAATTGTGATTTCAGATCCTAGGATTTCTATAAAGAAGTCCAAAACATGACTTGGAGTATTAAAAGGAAAATACAATAGAGAATCAAGACCTCATGCATGTATTCAGCTCTTCATTATTCAGTGAGCCAAAATAGGCCTGACCCCAAATGATGAAGGTATGGAGGTCACAGCAGAAACTTTCCAGTTCTCCATAATGAGTTAGTTCAGGGTCAGCTGAGCTTATTAACTGTGGCTCAGCACTTTTCTTGCCATGCTCACTGTGGCTGCTGTGAAACCTCAGTGAGGATCCTTGCTGTGCCCCCGAGTGCTCCAGCAGCAGAGTTTATTAGCCTGAGCAGAGGAGTAGCCTGGACCTGGGGTTCCCACAGGGCTAAGCCTGATAACCCGCCTGCAGCTGAGGATCAGTGGATCTGTGTAGTTGCCATGTCTAGAGATAATAAGTCTGCCTGAACTTGGTGTCCTTCCAAGCTAAATAAGTGAAACGTCTCTGAAGCACAGAACTTCCACCTACTTAAAAAAAAAAAATAATAATAATAAAAAAAGCTGCCTTTAGCAGCAGTATATCTGTGTTTGTATGGTGTTTATCTCATCTAATGGTACTGCCTGGCCCAAGGAGTCCTTGTAGCTTGAGAATGGCTAAAAAAAGGTATCAAAATTGAATAATTTCTTCATGTCTTCTTAAAAGCTTTCACATGAAGAATGATATATTATAAACAATTGATCTCATTCAAGAAAATGTTTTTTTAAAAAACTTGAACAGTCTACAGGAAAGACAGAGGGAGGCTGTTAACAATAGTTTGTAGTGACAGGACAAAGGGGATTGGCTACAAAGTGAAAGAGCTTAGGTTTAGATTGGATATTAGGGAGAAATCCTTTGCTGTGAGGATGGTGAGACATTGGAACAGGTTGCTCACAGAAGTTGTGGATTTCCCATCCTTGGAAGTGTTCAAGGTCAAATGAATTGAACCTAGGAGGCATATGATATCATCAAAAATTCCTCCAAATACAGATATGAATTTCCAGTTGTTTGAAAAATGTTAAATATTAGTGAAAATATTTTTATGTTCCATTTCAGTGAGATGGACTAATAGAAATTCATTTCATGCAAGAATGTGTATCCCAGACATCAGCATATGTCATTATGTTTTAACTGGTGAGAAGGAAAGAGGGAAAGGCAACTTTTCCACAAGACTTTAATCTACAGATGTAAACAAATTCCTTCACTGAAATGACTGAAATACATTGTAGATGACATTTAACTATCAATGCCAAAACCTTAACAATTGACTTCTTTAGTGCAGTTGACATATTTGGGGTTGTTTTCTAAAGATCTTTCCATTGTGTTCTGGCTTGAGGAGGAAAGTTTTGGGTGCATCCTAAAGCATGACTTCCAGGAAAAGTCAGAACTAACTCTCTCCTTTATAAAATTCTTTTGCAACAAGTTTACACCATAGAAAGAATATTTTTAAGCAGTCAGTTAACTCGGACAAGAATTTCCTCTTAATTCATCAAGACATTGGAAAAAAGCAGCCCAAAGCAAGATGTTTTGTACTGTGCCATGCACATAAAACTTTTAGTCCTGTTTCTCAAGTATTCTGGTTGAGATTTTTTATTAGTACTATCACACCTAAAAAGTAAAATATCATATATCCTCAGATAATACTGCATTATAATTCTCCGCATGGATAGACTAAAACAAATTCAAAATCATGCTTCTAGGTGATTCTCTATATATGAAGACATAGGGGGATAATAAAGCAAGTAATAGCAGAGAATCTGTCAGATAAAATATGTCAGAGAACCACAATATCACCTTTGAAAGATGTAAGATTTCTCAAAACACCTAACAGCATTTAGTATAGTGAGCATGCAGCATTTAATACAAGGAGCACTCAAAGTGTTTGTTGGCTTAGCATTTCTCTGTTCATGAGAAGTCACCTAAAGGGCCAAAAATCTTTGTGTATGGATATCAGAAAGAATCTTTAGCTCTGGAGAGGAGATAGCAACAAGCCTATACCTTATGAGTAGTGCAAAACTGTGCTCCAGAGTAAAAACCATATACAGTATGTAGAGCCCTGAGAGTAAAATAAGAAAACACTCAGTACTTGACTGAATATATCTTCAACATGCTCATCTAAGAAACTGTCATAAATTCTAGAATTTCTGAAGGTTTATAATGCAGCTGAATCGCAATAATTCCTTTCCTCCAAGAATTCTGTATCTTTGTGAAAAAAATATATATAATTTCAAAATTATTATTGAAAGAAACAGTTAAAGACTAATGAGTAGATGGATAATTAATGTGTTCACTAAAAATAATGGAGAAATTCTAAGAACCTCTTTTGCTCAGCTGAGAGTAGTATTTCTCAAATCAAAGCAATGAAACAGGAAGAAAAGAAAAAGGACAGGTGAATGTCCAAAGCAAAATATAATTTTGCATTAAGAATGCATTTTCATCTTCCTTTCCAGCCTTAAGTTAGAGAACCTCTCCCTAAGGATCAAAAAGTAAATGAACAAAGTCCAAGAAGTCCAAGAATAAAGTGAAATTTAGCTAAATAGTTTTTTTTTTATGTAGAAAAAGGCCTTCTTCATTTTTTCTATCATAAATGATCCATCAAGTTATGTGGTTTATGCTAGACAAAACTGTTTTGATTCTCAGGCATAATTAGTAGGAATTCAAACCATATATGAGGGTTACACAGAGGAATACTTCGGTGAATGCTGCTTTTTTCTTTTTCCTTTTTTTTTCTTTCAATTAATTTCCTTTTTAGATAACTATGTGATGTCTGACTCTAAAATTATTAGTTGAAATAAGATATGAAAGCAGAGTATAACTCTGCCTTCCAGCTCTTTTGGCAAATGCAAAAAAACTGCAGCATGAATTAAATCTAGGCTGCTCCCTTCATAACTGTTCTGACAAAGTGCAGATACTGAAACCACTGACAAAGCAAATTCTGGGCAGATATCACATACTACCAGGTCTGCCAAAATGAATATGAACAAAGATGCTTATATTAATTTATGTAGAAGATTAAAACTAAGCAATTACAGAAAGATTAGGAATTAAAGTGTGAAGACGAAGTCCAAACTTATTACTAAAATGGTAGAACAGGTCTTCTGCACATTCTAAGATCTTGGGCTTTTGTTAACAATGTTTTGGTTTATCGATTGCTGTACAAAGATTCAGCTGAAGAAAGAGGTAGCTGCCCTCCTGAATGTAAAAACAAAGGATGAGGAGTGATACTGTAAATCTATGACAGGTTAACAAACCAACTTGCCTTACTTTAGACGCAAATTAATGAAAATAGGTAAATACAAGGCTTAGGAAGCTTAAAACTGAATTTCTCCCTGTTGAGAGGGGAGAGAGAAATAAAACCCTCTAAATTCATTCTCATTTTAAAATGAAAGAGAGCAACTCTTTTCTTCTTTTCTTTTCCATTAAAATCATTGATTTCATACCTATATAATTGCTTACATCATTATAACAGCATTATAGAACAATAATGCTATTCCATGGAAGAACATTACCATACTATGGTTTAGGCAATCCAGGAGTGCTAAATAATAAAGCACATTAGAAAGTTGTAAACAAGGAATAGTCTTAGAATGGAATTTCCATACGGCCTTGGCACTGTCTATGAACAGCATGAGAAAAGATGCAAATGCATTGACAAATAGGTTCACGTGGGAAGGCAGAGTGATGAGCAGCAGAGAAATGGACAGAACAAAGTCACTGGAGTTCGTAACAAGTCACTGCAAAGTACAAGGACTTAGTTACCTGTTACTGCGTGATAACCGCTGGCATCTTTATCTATCTGCTTCCACATGGACCCTTCATTTACAGAGCACTTCAGCACACAGAGATGGATTGCTGCTTAGTTAGGGTTTAGCAGCAACTTTCTCAGCAGGAGATGTATTTGACGTATCCAACTTTTCACATGCAGCCAAAAGATTAAGACTTTCCATAGATGCAGTAAATCTCACATGTAGCTGCAATTTGTATCAGTATTTCCATTCATTCTCTGCTTTAATGTGTAGCCAAATACTGTTCTCTGATTTAGGGAAAGCAAACTATTTTCAGTTCACTTCTGGAGTCATACACAGTATTAAATTTCCTCCTTGACTTGAATGGAGTTCACAATATTACTATATTTTGTAAAATTCCTTCCTGTCAGTGTGTTTCTCAGACACTGGTTTTTCCCAACAGCAGAATGATTAATTATTTGATGCTTTACTTATACTGCAGGTGTGTAAAGGAAGTCAGAAAGTTTTAGCACTTTCATTCTAAGATTATTATAAGACAGTAAATGTAACAGGATGTGAGTATATATCCATTTGGATTTGGAATATATATTATGCAATTCTATGAAGAATTTGTGAAGGGATATTAATTACAATTATAGAAGCAATATAGGCAGTTGGAAAGATTTAGTTAAAAAAAAGGCAGTGGGGAGAGAAAGAACAGAATGTCTGTCAGTTATGTCATGATATGGCACCCAGTATGGAAAAATGTATATCAATGTCTTATCTGCTCAAAAGAGATAGTGTGGTATTTTTTGATTCAAGAGAAAAACAAAAAAGGGCTGATGAGACCATAAGGAGTGAAAGTTAGCAACAGCCAAATAAATGCAGAACTGGAGGCTCAAGCAATGCTTGGCCTTAACTTGTCTCTGCAACTGAATGGCTCATAAGTGGTAGAGTTTGGCTTCAAGTCTGAATAAGAAATAAAAAGTAATTTCTCAAGTAATTTCTGTAACCACATGCTTCCTGGAAGGTAGATTGCAGTGTTATGATGTGAAGAGTCATGTCATTGGCTCATTTAGATCATCAGTATCAAGAAAAGGAAGAGGCAAGACCAGCTGGACACTGACACAGGAAGGAGTCTAAGACTACAGCTGGAGGGCTATTAGCAAGGAACATTTGGGGCTACACACAAAGTGAAGCAGCAGTGAGTTTTTCTGCCCACACCTTCCACTGGTGTTGTCAGCATTGATGTGTTAATGTGTGGAGTCTTCTACTTTTTGCCATTAGAAGATATGCAGAATTCCAGTAGAATGTTAAGAAGACTTGGAATAAACATGCTGTCTTTGGCTAAATTTGAATTGCTCTTAATACAATAAGAATATGTGTGTGTGTGTAGTGTTTTAGATCAGCTAGTGGGATGTCTTCTAAGAGCTGAAACACTTTGTGAAAATTTTATAGTAAAGTATCTACCTTTGTTGTCCAGTTGAAGAATTGTGTACAGAAGATGCATAAGATAACTCTGCAGATTTGTCATAAGAGGACGTGGATGAGTTGAAGAGAAATCTATTACCTGTAATAGACAAAACAATTCTTTTCTGCCTTTGAACTTCTGTGTTCTGGTAAGAAATAGAATGGTCACAATAGCAGCTCTGAATACAGCTGTGAAGCAGTTAAAAAGAGATTCGGTTAAATAACATGAAATATGACAGTCTTCAAAATCCAGAATGTCTGGAAATGTCATGAAAAGCAAGCCACATCTCATGAGATACCACTCAGGTGCTGAATTCTAATTATAGCTCAAAGAACAATGCTTACAGGGTTTGACTGTCACTAATGCTAAATATTCTTAATTACCGTGTTATTAAAATTTCTTTAAAGTATCCTTTGATTTCTAATACCACTAGAATAGAAAGTGTCTAATAAGTTCCCTCTCTATCTTTCAGAGATTTCAAAGGGTTATTACATAAGATAAAGTCGATTCATCCAACAATGAAGTAAAAATACAATACATAAATCCAGACTTCAAATAAATCAATGACCTAATTCTTTATCAAAAACTACATTGTGGAGTAGGTGCTTAATTATAATACTTTCACCACTATTAAGATTCAAACACAAACATGAACTACAAATACATATTCCAATATTTTTATTACCTGAGTTTATTTTGTCTTCAATAATACAATATTAATACTTTTCCCGTATATTGTGTACATATTATAGGTGGTAGCATGAAGTACTCACATGAAGCACACTTTCTTGTTTTTACATTACGTAGAATCACCATGTCACTGGAGGAGGGATGTAAAAGTGGAAGATCATGGAACCTAGCTTTTGTTCTGTTCACTTTGCTGTGTTTCTCTGTACACTAGGATTTCTTAGCATACATTGCAAGTGCACAGCTATAAACTGGATTTTATTAAGGCTCTTCACATGGTAAAAAGCTACTAGCAACATACATCGTGATCTTGGAAATTCATACTTTAGCGTGATCTTGGAAATTCATACTTTAGAATGTCTGTCTGGGCTGTCAAAGCAGTACTGTTTTCTACAAGATGTAGGTTCTCTATTCTTAGAGTACATGTTATACCAAACACACATTTCCTGAACCCATACGGTGGAAGTTTTCTCTGCTCAGAAATACTTCTGAATTCATTAGCCTTCCTCATTTATCTTGGCATACACAAGTAAGAGAGCCTTCCAAAGGTGCAATACATGGGATGAATCATTTATCTGCAAAGCAAATGAGCTGAAAATATAGGTCATCAAAAAACATTCAGCAAATATTCATTAGTTTGTTCTGAGTTCTTAGTATCTGGTATAGTCTGTGGTTAGATTTCTGATAGTTTTACTATTTTTTCATATGTATGTATATATGTATAGATGAAATATATTTATCATCCTAATGGACTTTTTGTGACAGCAAAAAAAGGTGTATAATATTTCCTGATGTTACCTATCTACATCAGTGTTGCATGATATGCATATAGTAGATTTAAACTTCATCATAATTAATAGTAACTTAGAACAGAGGTTTTATACATGATTGCCATGGAAATTAACTGCTCTCTCTATAAAATACTTCGAACTTTAACAGGCTTCTGTTTGACAAAAGAGTGGATCCTACCTGCTGAAAATCAAAAAAAAAGTCAAGTTATGACAGGAAATTATATCCTGCCCTGCCTTCAGCACTTGTGTCCTCTTGTTTACACATTTGTAACACACAAACATAATTGCAATTTACACCGTGCTGAAGCTAGCCCAGAAGGACTACTTCAGTTTAACCTGTGAAGCAGTACATATTGAACTCTGTGGAGCTCTAACTGCCCTGCTATCAGGAACTGCATTGATTGTGGTGTATACAAGAAATGGTTTGAAGCATTCTGACCTCAGAGATTAATATTTCCATCCTATGGGTGTTTTGATCAAATATTTGGAGATGTTCCCAATGGGAACAAATATTACTCCAGTTTGTTTCATGTAGGTTGGTAGTTGCATATCTGTTTCTGAAATCACTTTTAATGTATTATTTAACTGATATTAAATAACTGACGAGGTGGGGAGATGCCCTCCTTTTTCTGAGAGGCAGTATTATTTATAAATTTATAAAAGATTAAATCTTAGTATCTAATATTCTTCCACCTGTGAATAATATGATTTTAATGTTTTCCATTCACCACTGTTTGCTCAAAGACCCTGGACATAAGAGTACTTTCATTGAACTGAATGGTACAAAAGGACGGCACTGATGGTTTTGAAGTAATGATTCTGGTATTCTGTCTCAAAAAGTCTTGCCTTCTATGGAGAAAAAATACAAAGTCGTAGTGGTTTTCTTCATTTTCTTACCTTTTCTTACATTTTATTTGCAGAGGTAACTGGATATTTTCTCATTCACTTTAATGGATACAGTTTGTAAGCCTTCTGGGATTTTCAAGTAAAATGTTTTCCTCTTGTGTTATGTCTGAAATACAACTGAAATATATGAAAACAGAAATTTCAGGTTTAATGCTTCTTTTGTGAAAAAAAACCAAACAAAATTTCTTTCTGAAAGGCTGCTACCAAATGAAGAAAAGGCATATTATTCTCTTTGTTTCATTCAGTTCATGCAGTTTTCTAAAACATTTATTAGATGCACTCTTCTCCTTATCTGAGCCTAGTAGTCCATCTAAGCATTAAGGCAAAAAATTTAATGCACTCCTGATGATGAATTGCCAGTTTGGCTAAAGATATACTTTTCTCTTCCTTTCTCATGTTCAATGTTTGAAATTCTGAATATTTCTCCTATGTTGTTAATATCAAAATTTTCAGATATTTTAAAGTTTTCCTCTAGATTCTTTTTTACTTATATTTTATATTTTGCTGCATTTTTAAGGAAAAAATTTGTTCATTTTCTCTAAATTGAAAACTTAATTGAATTTTGATGTACTATATCAATCTGGTTCAAATAAATATCTTTTTGCTTCATGTAATTACCAGGAGATAAAAAAAAGTAGAATGTATAGATGGTTTCCCCGCTAGTTAATTAACCTGTTTTTAAGCTACCTTAACACTTGAAGAAGTGAAAAATAAATGTGAATTTCCACCAATCCCCATGCAAAATTATGTAAAACAGGAGAAAGGATACATTTTGAGATACAGTAGGTTTTTTCTGTTATGAAGCTCCTAGTGTTAAAAGGTTCAAATGCATTTTTAATGCCTGGATTAAAGGATGGTTCACTGTAGGCTTTCATTAGAAGGTTTTCCAGAAAACAGAATACACAAGATGTATGGTGTTTTCTCTTTTCATCACACATACAGAAATAAATCAAGTTTAGTTTTAACCACCTAAGAGAAAGCATGACCTGGCTGTCATGGTTACCTGTCTCTGTTACACCTGTCACTGACTGAACCATGGAGAGTAATTCTACTAATGTACAAATGGACTTGACTATCCCTTGATCATTTACAATAATAAAATACCTTAAGGCAAATGGAGCCTTGCATCGCACCTAATTGTTGTCCTTTTTAACTGATAGATTGTTGTTTATATTAATATCAGTACATAAATTTTTATTAGCATAATTTCTATTCTTATATTGATGCCCCAGAAAATTTGACCTGCTCTAGAATAAGAAGACCAAGCACAATAAGAGAATGTAGTGAGGTTAAGCACTGTACATAATATGTAGCATGTAGCAGCTTTGCTCTCCAGCAAATAGTTGCTCCTTCTTCTACAGCAAGAAGCAGAGTGCCTTGAAATAAATTAATATAAAAGAAAAAATAACGTCGAATATCACAACTTAATTTAATTGACCTTCTGGTATTCACAATAAAATATTCACTTTTAATAATATATATCTTCAAAAGGGCAACTTTTGACTTGCAGTAATTAAGATAACTTAAAAGGGCTTCTCCTCATCTGTATCTTTTATTCCATTACTAGCAGAAAATCTGGCAGTTACAGAAATATCAAAACAAATTATTCTTGAGATAAGTAGCTTACGTAATGGTGATTCATTAACTGCATTTCTTTCCAAAGCTTCTTATACTGCTGAATCCTTCTGAGGAGTACAGTCTGCAAAATCGTTCACAGTATTCAATTTTTTTCATTAGAATATTCTAGGCAGAACTAATATAGCTCAAAATATAGGCACGTGGGGTCATTCAAGCTCCATTCCTTCCTGTATAGGAAGAACTCCATTAACTGTACAGTCTACTGAAAAAAGCTACATCCTCAAATAAAATTAATGAAGTGCTAGTCATCAGGGTAAGAGCTGTGGGTGTGTAAAGGCTGAGATTACTTAATCAAACTGGAAAAGAAAAATGCCTTCCATAAGACCAAGAAGATGGAAGGAAAAGATTATCTGAAACTTTTTGTTCTGAGAAGCACCTAATAGCAAAACAAGTAGGACACCAGGAGGAAGTTCTCTCTTCCCTCTTTTCAGGTCAAAGCACTCTTTTTCCTTGGATTTTTGCCCTGTACTGTAGATATTGTTGAAACTGTGGGTTTCAGCTGATTTTACCAATCCTATATACAAACAGGTTGCCCAAAGGCACACATTTGCTCTAGACCAGGTATGGACTTATTTATAATATTGGCCATGACATATTATAAAATTTTCACTAAATTTAGACTACCATGCTAGTTTTGTCCCTGTTGGAGTGTCACTGTTATATCCAAAGTGAAGTCTGACAGATCAAAATTTAGCCAGCTTCTAAGAGAAACAAATTCTAAATGGTAAAATATGACAGGTGCTCTAGACTGTGTGTCCAGAGGATTTCTCCATTTTTACCTCCCATTGCCTGAGGGATTTATTGTGCTGTTGAATAATGGCATACTGGTGGTTTCCAGCCCAAATCCCAGCTCTGACACAAGAACATTTATTTTCAAAAGAATAATCATGAATCATAACCTCATCTGAGAAACCCCCTGACTAAAGCTACCCTTAAACTATGGTTATTCTAGCATAGACTATGGTTATGTAAAGATCATCTCTACACAAAAGGATCAATTGCAAGCACAGAGTGCTACTTTTCTGGTAAACAGCACTGATGTTTGCTTCTTTTACTTTTGCCTATGAATAGAAAGGCAGAAGACACATTATTATCATCCTAGCAGCTTTCAGAGGACAGTGATTAAACACAGTAGTCTAAATACAGACCTAATGCACCAGATAACCTATAAGGTTCCTGTGGACAGCTTTCTCTTCAAGAATTACTGTCTTTAAAACCAAAGCATAAAATTGAGGTAAATAGGAAGTATAGACATTTGAAAAATCAACCAAAAGGGTATTTTTAAGGAATATCTGGAAAAAAACCACTTCTATTTGAAATTTCAGAGATATTTATAATACTTCCATGGGCCTTACTACGAATAGTTGTATGAATATGTTTTCTTCACTTTGGTGAAGACACTGGTTCCCCATAACCACTCATAGGCAAAAGAGCTTTTATTTTCATTGCACTCTAAGTCTGAGCATTGAACAGATGTCCCCACTCCTAATGGGTCTGTATCCTTTGAAAAAGGGTCATTAAACCTAGATCACCAGACTGTACTGTGGACCTGTATAGTTTTCTCTGTGCCCATATGATCCACGTCTGTGAGTGTGGTGGGGGAAAAAAGTATTTAAACTTGTTAATTCTTTAGTGTGAGAAATTTAATTTCATAAGAAAACAGGAGCCCAGTTTCACAAAGTGACAGCATGACATCTTCTTCCAAGGACATTAGCACTAAAGCACAGCCATTAACTCACAACCTACAGCAGATGGCCCTTGGAGTGTGGGATGCTTATTTGGAAACAAATTGGGAGGAGAGAAAATCAACTGGGTTTATCCAAATAAAAAGGTACAAGGCCAAAGAAGCAGCTGGTATAAACTGGCATGTCTTCACTGAAGTCAATTTAGGAAGACACTTCCATTTCTATTAGTAGAGTCCTGGGCACCAAAGCTTTTGAGAATTAAGAAAGGTTGCTATTAGAAGGGGGCTCAGGAGGACGGGAGCATGGCAATAAATTGAACAAAAAAGCCTTAAACAAGCAGGCTTAAATCTATGCTCTGGAATTTGTTCCAAACAAATTAATTTTGGATTAATCAGAAATTGGTTTGCTTTCATTAGAAAACATGAAATTACTTGAAGTCTGATTTTTCCCCTTTAAAATGTGTAGATTATTATGTGAAAAATACAAGAAAAGATATTCTGAAAATTCATTTTTAAATCAAAATTCCAATATTTTCAATTCAAAATGGCCCAAGTAGAAAACAAGGCCTTAAGTATAAGTAAAGTTTAAAGGAACTTGGTCTACCTTTAAAATGTTCAAATTCAATACTGACAAAATCCAAGAAACTTCAAAAATAATTTTTAAATATCCTTTACATTCCAACTTCTAAGGAATTTATAGCAGTTTTCTACTGACTCATAAAATCTGATAAGGCACCAGCTACTATATAAAAACAAAATCTGAAGAGTGGTTAAAGGACGTATTTTCAATGTTCAATGTATCAAAACATCTTTTCTAAAAACTCTGACAAGAACTTTAAACAAACCAAAGTGTTGATGAGATCAGACTAATCACTTTAATTGCTGGGGGTTTTTTTGAGAGGAAATTGGTGGCATTTTGATTAGTTGAAAATATTAAGTGGCCCATGATATTTCAGGTTCCAGCCCCCACTTCCACAGTGCTTCAGTGTAGCTTTCCAAAATCTCAACCATGACAGTGTCTTTGGGAAGTAATGTGACCCCAGAAGATGCAGAGATGGAGCACTTGGAGGACAATTCTGAGTTGGTGGACCAGTCTGGGTAAGGCTCTCACAGTAGCTTAATATGTTCTGCAACCAGTTAGAGGCTTTAAGTCCCATTGTCTATTTGTTTTCACACTACTTTTCTAACAGTTGTATATATCTACAACTCAATAAACAAAGAAGATTTTTTTTCCTTTACATTTTAATTGTATTAAGCTAAGTTTTACATCTTGATAATTTTCTGATTCATTTTCTGTTAAGAATTTGGTTTCTTATGAAATTTAGATTCTTAAAACAAAATATGGGGTCTTTTTACTCTTCACATTAATAATAGATTAGGAACCGAAAATTATTCAAGGTAATGTTCTGTGTTTTCTGTAGTACAATATTTACATAAATCTTATTAAAACAAACAGAAATTCTCTTTACCACAAAGATTATATTGCATTGCCTGCAGAAGGGTCAAATGTGGAAATGGAAAAGTCATGCAACATGTACCTATGGCATCTAACATTTATTTTTATCACATTTATCTCCTCAAAAGTGTATTTGAGTAAGTAGTGCACAGCTTGGCATTCAAATTACCTATAGGATGAGAGTTTTGTGATATTTATAGTATTTTATACCATATTATATACTATTTTAAATGCAATTACTATATTATGGTATTTTAATACTATAATATAGTAATACTATTTATATACTATATTATATACCATTAAATTTTTTAATAATGTATTCTCTATGTCTCATCAGAGACTTTTACTATGGAAGATTCATAAGCCACTACAGCATTATGAAAAAATTTCTAAAGAAATATCTGCTGGGAAACCCTCTTGCACTATTTACAGGCAGATACAGCAAAATTAGAGACTTTACATAATCTTGTTGGTATTTTCTGATGCTACAAGTAGGAAACTGAAATTCTATTATATTTGGATCCAAAGATGAGAAAAAGAAAATATTTCTTTTGCTGAAAATATCAGTCCATTTTATTAGTTGTACAACAAATTTGAAGTGAAACAAGCTATCCACAATGGAAGTCACCTATAAGATACCAAAAAGTATTCTAAACTACTTACTCACAAATCCTTCAATTCCCTCAATTTTTTCAGCTTTTACCTTCCTTTACAAAAAAAGAGAACCAAAATGTTCCCATGACCTAGTCATGCTTAGAAAGAAATCTTGTCTGTGATTTGTCAGTATTATCAAGGTCAAGTTGAATAATCTACCACTGCCTCAAAACAAGGCAATACTTTGACCTGAAAAAAGTCATCTCAATGTTAAGTTCAGAAGCATATCCATAAGAATGAGAACAACTTACTTGCTATTCTGCACATTTAATATGAACGCTATGAAATGTCCTTCAATTACCTGATTCCCTTTCCTTGTATGAAATTTCACTCTGGTTTAATTCTAAAAAACCCAAACCCTAAGATCAAAGATTGGATTAATTTCATCTGTTTTTTAGCTGCAACACACAGAGGAAAAAAGCCAGCTCTAAGATGAAGGAACTAATCATCTGAAAAGAAGTACCAGTACTTAGTGTGTTTATTAATGACACGAAAATGTTGAGCAATGAGGTGATAACAGCTGCAAATTCTATTAAATCCTGAAAGTTTTCAGCCTCATTAAGCACTTCAGAATGATTTAACCAAACTTGGTATTTAGGCAATGTGGTGGGAATACACGATGGAGCACAGAGGTGGACATTAGGAAGAGCTCTTAAAGGGCATGAGGATAGATAACAGTAGTGATTACCCTGTCCTAACTCTAGTCACAACCCTTTCCTAGTTCTACTGCTTCCCTACCACAAGGCAGAATCTGTTTAAAGCCTTCTTTTCCGCATATTTGTGTTACAAAACAGTCACAGTACACTTTTTGATCTTTTCTTATTCACTCCTCTTAGACTGAAGAGAACTGAACCTACCAAGAGCTAATTGGTTCACTTTTTGATACACAGATATTTTGACATTGTTTCTCCTCTATGCTATTAAAGCTTCTAGAAATATAAAATCTGTTTAAGAGACAGATTTACCTGTAGATAATTACACTTGTTTCATAAATGTCAAGGAGTGTCATCCTCGTCTAATAGACAGAAAATATATCCTTTGGCAGGAACACAGAAAATCTTTGATCTTAGCAAGTATAGGGTTGTTCTGTCCTAATTAACTGACGCAGACCAGCATATCTGTAAATTCCTGTGGAACTTTTGTTTCCTGCTTTCTATTCAACTGCCCTTCATAAGCCACCACGTGAAAAATATTTGCAAGACCATGTTCAGTTCTGCTGTTAAGGGTAAGTTTCTTTCATGGTTACCTAATGAAAGAACGCTTTGCTGTCACTGAGAAGATAAATCACTTCTCATAAGAATTAAAGCTGTATAAATCAGTGTTCTCTGTTCCCATAGGTAAAGATATTATATAAGGATATGTAATTTTTCCATTATATTTTTCATATTATGAAACCATCTTTTGAAGATTAATTCAAAGAAACAGATTAAAAGAAAAATGGGAACTCTTTTAAATAGTATTGTAAGTTTTATTTCAAAGGGAAAAGCTGCAGCCTAAAGAAAATCTGATAAATGTCTGTATAAGAAAACGAGGCCATTTTGTTCCAGAAAGGTATTGTATAAAATTAAATGTTGTTCTTGTCAGAAAATATGATTTTGATTTGTTGATATCAATGTTGTATGGATGGGCATTGTTTTGCCATATTGACAGACGTTTAGTCTAGGCTGCAGTAGGAACTTAAACAAGGTTACATAAATTATAGTTTTTTACTGTCAGAGTCACAGAAATGTTTAGAAGACCTGATGAGAAATACAGAAAGCACAAATACAATACAATTATCTACTCTGTGTTAGAAAATTACAAATCTAAATTACACATTCTTGTGGATCTAAGATATCTTGTTGCATTAACCCAGACCACTAAATATTAAATATACAATCTTCTGTAAGCCCATGATCAATAAACAAAACTCCCATCTTGACTATTCATCTGAATTCATTGTTTGTTAAGGTTATTTCTGAGACTTCCAAAGGCTATGCTGTGTTGCAAAGCTAAAGAAGAAATTGTAGTATTGTAAAGCTTCTCCCAGAGGAAATTCTACAGCACTTAACCCAGATTTCCTTCACACAGGTTACTAGACTCTAGAGAAAAAGCTAAAAGCCAAAAGCTAAAAGTCACTGTCTTTTTCTACTTTAAACCACTTGTTGAACTCAACTCAGCCTTCAGAGAGGCAAAAGGACTTCAGTGTCTTTATTAAGAAGTTTATTGTTTTAAAACAGAAAATCTTTATGAAACACAGGTTTATCATTCCTGAGAACCGATTCAATTATAAAATGTTTAACTTTTCTTCATGTAAGTCCTTAAGAGCAAAAGAAAATGGGATTTGTATGGAAAATAGAAAAGGTATTTTTTGTCGCTTGTGCAAAATTTCTGTTCACAGCAGTTCTAACCTCACCCCTCTCCCTTCCATACAGAACAGAGGCTGGTACCCAGGACAATCCCCACTGCTTAGGTGGCTACAATTTGGTCTGCCATCTACAAAAAGTTGAAGCAATTCTGCAGCAGTTAATGAACTCTCTCATGCTGCTTTTCCCTGCAGGAAAGGAGGAATTCGGGGACTGAACCAGTACTTTGATTGAAAATATAGCTCTTTCCAGCCTCTAGAAAACTAGTCTCATATTTTCTTTCAATCAAGTTACTTGTTATTAACTCTTAATCAAGCTGGAATTTTTCATCACTTTCCAATATGGAGGCAATTACTAATATCATAGAAACAACCCTCAAAAAGGACAGTTTTTATAAATTCCATAAAAACATGAATTACTCTCCTTTTGACTTTCTATAAAGACAACATCAATTACATCTCATCCATATTTTGATCTGAAAGAATTTTTTATTAAATTTTAAAAAGCATAAATGCTAACAATAACTAAGTTTACTTTTTTTAATATACTGTCCTTCTGGGAAAATAAAAGATAACATTTAATGTCACATGACAGAACAATATGTTATGCAAAGTATTAGAAAAAAGTCTAGTGAAGCAACTCTTAGTAAAAATGGTATGAGTCTTTCACCCTAAATTAGGCTTTTGAAAAGAAATAATGTTCCTGAAGATCAATAAAATGATGATGTTCCTTGCTGCCCTGTGTGTGTCTTCTTATCTCAGGTGTGATTGGGTCTGGCTGCCTCTTGATACATCCCTGCTATTAGATGTCAAGCATCATTTATCCTACTCAGTAGAGAAGAGATGCCCCCAAATGAGTGATATAGAGCACCTAAAGTTATCTACCTACATTTCATCAAAAGCTGGCAAAGCCAGAGTCTGTGTGTTGACTAATGAAAAACTATCCCACCAAAGTAAAGTTCACAGCTGTTTTCCACAAAGGTTCAATGCTCAAGAAACAGGGCTAGAACCAATTTTTAAAGCTTGATCTTCCACAATGAATTGGACTGAGATTAATAACATTCTGCAGCCCCAGCTGGATTGCTGCTCGAGGCAATCCTAAAATTTATTATTGTAGGTATAGAAGCAATTGCAAGATTTAGCAGCTCTTTTTTCAGCCCAATATGCAGATTAGATAATAATGTTCTGGATAGCGTTTGAGGAGAGAGGCAGAGAGAGGGGGAGAAAGATTTATCCCACTGACAGTAGGCAGAAATAGACTGATATTTTAGGGAGTGGGGTTTTTTTTGGATCTTATGCATATATATGTATAATACTTGGCTGGTGTATACTCTTTCTAGACAGGGATGCTGTAGAATTGAATACTGTCATTACTTACTGCAAAATCATAATTCTTCATGTGTAAAATAGGCTAGTGACAACTCACACAGTACAGTTTTGGCTCACTTACATTTTTAGTGTCCAAAAAAATTGAACTGGAGTAGAGCCTCAAGGAACAACTGCTCCCTTCACATATTTTTAATCAGGATTATTGATCCAGAAATGACACTAATTAACCCATAATAAGTGAAATCTAGCTGGGATCAATATGAGCAGTAAAACACATATAAGTGACAACCTTGCACACTTACAAAATGTTAATGAACACGCATAACTTTCTCAACACCCTCTTAGAAAAGTTCATTGACACAGCTACAAACACCCTCCCACCTCTCTTGGGAGTGCAGGTTCCCGCGTTTCACAAACCTCCAGTGGGGAAAAAGGGCAGTGCTTTGTGAGTACCTGTGTTGCTCCTTACAACCCATCAGCCCATAAAGAAAGCTCCCCCTGAGAACACACAGACCACAGCTCTTCCCCCAAGTGCAGCTTTCCTGCACACCAGGCTGCTCCTGACAGGGCAGCTGCTCTGACCCACACAGAGGTTGCAAGGGGATTGCAGGCACCAGTAAACCAAACTATCAACAGTGGACTGCTTGTTTGCTTGCTTCAGGAGGATTTCACTCATTTGAAGGGAACTAAGGGGAATATTATGATTTTCTTAGCATTTTATATGTGGGAAAATTATGTATACAGAAACAGGCAGAAAAGCCTTTCACCAGAGGCTTGTTGATCACTGTTTGCACACAGCCCAACTGATGTGGCTCATTTCTGTCTTTGCTCTGCCTGCATTAGATTGATCTGTACTTCGCTAGGCAGATTGGATTTTCTTGAGCTTTCTCAATTTGTTTAACTTTCTCCTCTCTATAATTTTCACTTTATTTTCTATACAGAATTGATTTTATACTTGTGAGTACCTTAATTGGTCCAGTAAGACCCTTTATGTTCACTACCTATATGGACAGTGAATAAGTGCCTATATGTCCAAGTAATAAATGCAATCAAACAGTCCCAATATTTTAGGTAGAAGGTTTTTGTTTTGGAAAGTCTTCAAAGATTGTCAGTAAAAAGGGCTGTATGAATAAGGTGCCATATCAGATATCTGAGTCATAGATATTGAAATAAAATTGTATGGTTTTCTTGAACAGTATGTCTAAAGTCATACAAGTATTTATTAAAAAAAATCACCTCTCTCAGACTCCATTTCCCCAACTCTATTGACCTGGGAAATGTATTACAACTAATAAGAATTATTTAATTGCTTTTAAAGCCTCATGTCTTTGTTCAGGCTATATAAGGAATTGAGATTCCTCGTCACCATAAGTAACAAACCCTGGATTTATTTTGTAGTACATATTTTGGTATAAATTTACATTGCTGGGCTCCGAAATTCCAGTTCTGAATTATAAAAAAATATATTCACTGGGTAATGGAAGCATAGCTAAATAGAGAGTTGGGGCAGAAAAATGTAAAAATAAATAGAGGAAGGGGATCAGAGTTATAAAAATACTGCCAAACTAAGACACAGACTGCTACTTGCTTTCTCCTAAAGAATTGCTAAAACAGCCCATTACTCCAGTAGATGAATTTTAATTCATAAAAATCTAACAAACTCAAGGCTATCAGTTGCCTAATAAGATCTCTCAAACAAATGTTAAGGTTGAATATAATCAAAACATGCTAAAGGAAAGCATTCAGCATCATGATATGTGTTCCTCAGTCAAGTTAAATACCGTTTATATGTGCAACACACTGCCTAAGATAGGTCTAAACAACTCCAAGTTTTACAGTATTGACTATGTTTACCCCTTGAATATCCCACTATTGTAACCAAATGGCTTCAGGTAGGCCAAGTAGACTAGAATATTTCACAGGCCTCTGAATGGTGTCACTTAGATACACCAGGTAACAAGTGAAAATAAAGGCTAAGAGAAGTCTCACTTCACATGCAAAGAAATGTGAATGCAAGGATTATGTTAATGGAGTCAGTTTATAATTAAATAACGATTTCTAAATGTTAAATGCTCCTCAGAAGGAAGGCAGAAAGTATACAACAAATATACAAAGGAATTATTGCAGTAAGAGAGAGAATGGCTGTGTTTTTAACAGGCTCAGTGTGAGTTCTCTTATGTGAATGATATCCATTAGCTGAAAATAGTACATAGGTTTTTTTAAAGGTCTTTTGCATGGAGACGTAAAGTAAATGAGGCAAATAAGGTAAATAAGAATTAATGTCTGTCCACTCGTCTGTCCGATCTTTTAATTTACAGATGCAATGTTGCCTACTGGAATACCTGCCTGACTGTTTGGTGCATGCTCTGCAGGTTTCCATAAGTAAAATTGAATGCTTCCAGAAGAGATTAGGAGACACTGATAATGCCATTCAGACAGTAAGCCCTATTCTTCATTTTTTTCTTTGCATCTTGAAGGAAAGCATTTCTTATTCACTTCAAAAATAGTTTGCCCATTTTATTTTTCCTATTCAGATGGCAAACTGGAAAAAGCAATCAGTCATTCACAGTTTTACCAGAAAAAAGAACAGTCAGTTTAAACCATATTCAGTCAAACTTACCTGTAAATTGAACACTGCTCTGCAAAGCATAACTATTCCCAAGGGGCATAGGTAGAATTTATAAGAATATTTTTTCAAGCCAGACATTTTTTTTTGGTAGCACATTGAAAACATCACTATACAGAAGATAGTTTCTTTAATTTCCCCTTCCATTCCAAAGACTATTATTTATTGTGTTGACCACAAGAGGACTTCTGTAGCTTCTCTTAGCACTACAGTGATGTTGAACAGAATTGAAAAATTTCTTCCATTTTCATAATATCCTTCAAATTCAGACATTGCAGCAAGCAGATTCTATTCCTTATTGCAGTCTCAGATTCTTTGAAAACTAGTGACTTCTGTGCTAGATCTATTTTTATATCCCTTATATGTAAGTTTAGTTCTATCACCTTTGAGCATGTGCAATTATGTTTAATGCTGGAAAAAATTCTATGCCATGTCATTTAAGTACCTTGTAAAATGTAGTATCTTTAATCATGCACCTGACAGGGCAGGCACATAATTTGTTTTTTTCTGGCTTTCAGCTCTAAGCTCTTTCATAGGAAAGTGGAATTTTCCTAAAAAAAATCAACCATCACTAGAATCATATACAATGCAACAATTTTTGGCTAGTCAGAAAATGTCATTAGTATGCCTTCTTATATGGAAGTTATCTGTCAGTCTAGGTATTTGTAGACGCAAAGGCTGCAGAATAAGACTGCTGTTGTAACAGCTTGCAAGATATCTTTTTTTTATTCATGTGTTAAGTCTGGAGCAAGTGGAATCAAAAGCTTTATCACAGCAAAATAACACAGACTTCTAATATCAAAAAATAAATCCAAACCCCACATATATACATTCACTCTTTTTTGTGTTCCCTGAGTCAAAAAATGTTTCAAAGCTTAGATATTGAAATCTACTGATTTCAATTTCACTCTACTGAGCTGTTTCCACATTGTAGACATTTTTAGTAGAACTATTTACTCAAGAAAATACCCTGTATATTTTTTATGTTGTTTCATACTTTCCTTTCATGCACCTTATGAATTGGTAATCTTTATGTTACACTTAAATAATTTGAAGCAAGCAATATGAGTGCATCACATTTAGGCCATCTTCTTTCCTTTGGTTTTATTGGCCTTTCTTAAGGACCGCATCCTTTGTAATCACATTGTGTAAGAATTTCCAATATATATTTCATGTATGGTTAAATGTAATATGACAGTGACAATTTTGTTTTGAATTTTGCTTTGACAGTATATCAGTCCTGACTCTGAAAGTCTGTTTTACCGTGAAATTTGACGATTATTCAATTCCCTTACTAACAGGACCCTGTTTGCAACAAAACCACAATCAGTATTAAAGAGGATAAACTATTATGCTAATTCTTGATAATGCTAGGAATGCCAGCACCTGTATAAATATCTGTTGCTATTGAAATAATCTACTGTATTCCACATTACCATTTTTGTGGAAATTATAGAAATTATTATCTGCCTCACAGAGAGTTCATCTGCTTGTATACAACAGATTAGGCTCATACTGAACCCCCAGATTCAGTCATAACGTACTTTCAGTAGTAAATGAAACTGAAATTAATAAGTAAATACAAATATATACTAAACTGGGAGAAGCCCAAACCTTGGTTCTAGTGTAATAAACAAGTGCTTATAAACATTTGTACTAATACTCAAAAAATGTGATAAAATAATATTGGTAAGTGTGTGTAGCACTGAAGTGATATCTGTCTGATCATATGTAAAATATTGCATACGACTTTTTCTTCTATTCTTGGGATTTCACAGCTGATTTATGGGCCATGTATTTGGTAAAAAACAGTGAGATCAAGAAATAAGTAGTTAAAAAGATCATCACAGGAATCCAATGAAGTTTAATTGTAACAACTGCATAAATAAAATTTAGATTTTCCTGCTTGATGGCAAGTGAGGACTGAAATAGTGAGTTTGGTGATCTCCAGACTTTCACAGTGATGAGCTGCAGGTTAGTGAGGTAATCTCTGGGCAATTATGATATTAGCTGTTAACATGTCATGCATACCATCATACAAAAAAAGCCCAGAGTTCACCAGACAGGCTGTTGTCTCTCTCCCTGTTAGTTGAGAGGGTTCTACTTGTGTATGAGACTGCATGCTATGATTAGACCTCCAACAATTTTACTTGATGGCACAGGGACTCCAGTTTCACAGGAGTCTGACAGGAGGCTGACTGATGTTACTGTGTAACTTAGATCTGAACTATTCTTACTTTGGAACAGTACCAAAAAAGACAAAAACCCAAAAAACAAAACACAACAACAACAACAAAAGAAAACAACCAAAAAAACCAAACCCCACACCCAAGTTCCCTGAAAAGTTGTGCTATTCAGAGAATTTTCTGGGTGGCAGACTGAAATTCAATTACTCCATCACCAGAATTTCATGGGATTTTTTTTCTATCTTTTTCTTCTATCATTACACTTTGAGTTTCTTGAAATATATATTTTACTATAGTTTTTCAAAAATCTTGCTCAATGAATGAGATAATTCATTTAACCAAATCATTACAGGGGATTTAAACATTCTTTTACCCTTGATTGAAGTAACTTAGACATGAAAGGGCATTGTATAAGTCCCAAGTACTCATATACAGTTAATTTGGAAAATTCAGTTTCAGAAGATGGGTGCTATTTTTAATCTCTCTTTTTAAATCTATAGTTCAGTTTCATTGGGACGCTCTAAAACTGTGATACAAATCTCTGCTAAAGTATTCTAGCAAATATGCTTTCTCCTTTCTCTCCCAATTCACTGTACTATAAGTTCAAAAAGTCAGGATTAGAATGCGAGCAAGCGTTCTCCATGCAGCTGTCACATCTCTTTTGCAGTAGACTGCCATTATACCCAGTACAAGGCTTTGTAGAGATATCTAGGCAGGCACAAGTGCCAGAAGTAGTAAAACTGTGTTATTGCAATACCTCAACTAATATAACTAGATTACTTCCACTACAGTGCCACAAAGTACAATTACACATTACATAAATATATTCAAGTTTAGTATGCAAAGAAAATTCCAGTTAATCTAAAATAAATGGCATTTTTCTAGTCAAATTGAATAGTTCAAGCATTTCATGCATGGGCTATATAGTTCCTGATATCCTTCAAGACTGAAAATTAAGTTTCTAATAATATCAGCTCAAAAATTTTCCCTTATTCAGTGTGAATTAGTCTGTACAAGGGACAATTTAAGCTGGCCCAGGGCCATCAACATATACCACTGTCACTTCTGAAGCATTACCTAAAGTAACTGTTATAGTTTGGTGAGATCTAATTCTCTTTGCATTCTCACTTTCAGTAATTCATTGCCTTCAGCCTGCAGAAAAGAGACAACCAAGTTCATGTTAAAGATACTTTAGCTCACAGAAACAAAGGGTATGCGCATTTTACTTCAAATACATGTTCATCACACTTTGTGTAGAACAAAAGAGTACAACAGTCTAGATATAACGTAAAATCAGAATTCTTACTGAAATCTTAGGGAGGTTAGCCCAAAATAAAGCAGTCATTCTTTTGTTTTGTGATCTTAGAGTTTTAAAGATGGAACTAAGACAAGTGCTTTTAATTTTAAGGGAAAAAAATGAAATAGATTTACTGGGTGGAAATTTTAGAGATTTTCAGGACAGAAAAGAGGTAAAAAAATTGTTAAAAGTTTGTTTTCTTAATATTCTCATATTCAGAAAAATTCACACATTCCAGATCTTGGCAATAACACTTGCAGCACTTGTCTTCTAGTGTAAGGTGAATAGGAACAACAAATTGCAAGTTCAATATCTTTGTATCTGTGTCAACAGAAGCACCCAAAATAATTTTAAAAAGTTCATACATACTACTCTCTCTTTGGTCCATTGAAATGTAAACATGTTTTTGGGTCATAAAGTTGCCCATTACTTATGCAAAACTTAAAAATGAAAAAATATTATTATCCTAAATTGGTTGAGACACTGTTAAAAATAATTTTGCTGGCTAAGAAAATTCAAATTGGGAAAAAAAGCCATGTAGAACAGGTTAACCAGATTAGTCTCATATTATAGCCTTTGTCTAACCAAATAAACTTCAAATGTATGTAATCTAAAGGATGTATTCTTTTCCACATAAGCTCTCTGTTAAAACAGTTTTTGTGATCACACTCATTTATCTCATCTGAAGAACCTAAAGATTCCAGATGGCAACTGAAGACCGCACAACTGCTCGGTAACCTACCCCAATGGAATGGGGAGAGAATCAGAAGAGTAAAAGAGAGAAAGCTTGTGGGGTTGAGATAAAAACACTTTAATACGTAAAGCAAAAGATGTGGAAGGAAAGCAAAACAAGGAATTAATTCACAACTTCTGATGAGCAGGCAGATGTTCAGCTATTCTCAGGAAAGCAGAGCTTCGTCATGGGTAACAGACCTGGAAAGACAAGCACCGTTGCTCAGAACATCCTCTGCTTTCTTCTTCTTCTTCTGCTCCCAGGTTTATACACTAGACATGATGCCATATGACCTGGAATATCCCTCAGGTCAGTTGGGGTCAGCTGTCCTGCCTTGTCCCCTCCCAAATCTTCCCCCAGAGCCTTCTCGCAGGTGGGTGGGGGGAGAAGCAGAAAAGGCCTCGATGCAGTAAGCACTGCTCAGCTGTAATGAAAACTTCCCTGTTTTTGGCAAAAATCCAAAACAGCACCCCATACAGGTACTCTGAAGAAAATTGATCGATCTCAGCTGAAACAAGCATGTTCTCCACCCCTTGTTCCATGCCATTTATACCATGCTCAGGTCCAACATGACCCAACACCCCCTCATTAACCACCTGAGACTGGAGTGTTAATGGCTCATACACAAAGCAATCAGACATTTGCAAAGGCAGAGTGTGACTATGAAGACAGTAAGAGCCCAGGTGCAGAGGGGTGCACACCCACCACTGGGGGCCACAAACTGGGTGTTGAACAAGATGAAGGAAAAGGGCAATAAGAAGCAGCTCCTGCAAGGGAGATAGTGTATTTTATTATGCCAATGTCCACATACAGTGCCCCAGGTGTGAAAAAAATCCCTCCAAAGAAGTACCAGGAAATTCACTCATAAACCTGAAGATACCTAACGCTTTTCATCCTTTGACAAAATACCCAGAGATCATTCCCCTAGTCTGGGCCACCCCTGTAAAATGTCTGTAAAATGTCCATCATTGTCTACACAATGACAGCAGCGTTCATTTACTCCATGACCTAGGGCTCCATCTGTTCAGGTGATCACTGGGGACAGGAGGGGAGCAAAGGCAGTTCAGGTCATGTCACTGCTGCACTTGCACTGCTCCTTGTGAGGCCTCCACTGGTTCATGTGTTCATGCTATAGCAGTTGCTGTAATACACAACTCACTTCTGTACTCAGATGCTGATGCCATGACTTGACAGAGTTCATCTCACATTGTAATTCTTGTCTTGTCTTGTCTCAAAAAATTCATAAAAACAATAAAAAGAGGTTAGCAAATGCTGTTATATGGTGTAAGTCTGACTTTAGGCACAGAAAAGGCCATGGCTGGAGTGACTAAGCTAGAATATATAGTCTACATATACTACAGAGAGACACTTGCTGTCGTTTTTGTGAAACTATTTCTTATGTTTAGCAAAGCAGTAACACTGCAAATGCAGTCAAATAACTGCAGCAATATGTATAAGGAGAATTAATTAATCTAAGTATCAAAATACTATGATTAATATAATCTGATAAATTAATAACACCATAACTACCATGAATTTTATGCATCTAATGCTGTAACAATATAGCACTGCTTATTCCCAGTTATATATTTTTTAACTTACAGCCTTTACAATAAAGGTATTTGTTCTTTTATAATGTAAACTTTTACAGTTTAAAATGCACTGGTTTCTATTCTCATGCATAAACACAGCACAACTGAAGTTACAGCAGATGCTTTTTATTTCTCTGATGTCTGTTTCAGTATCTTTGACTATTTCATGTAACTCATCTTTGCTCTTAGAGAATAGTGACAGTCTGAATCAGTGTTAGGTTTTCTTGAAGAGAGGAATTGGGGAGTGAGGGACATTAAAAACAAACAAACACACAAACAAGCAAACTCCCAGAAAGTACCATATTAAAATATCCAGAATATATTTTAAAGCTAAAAATGAAAAAAAAAAATGCATCAGCAGAAATGAATTCTGAAAGAAGGGGATAATATGGGTCAGTGGAGCTATGAACACAAAGCTATTTGACAAAGCCACTCTCAGTGAAGGACTTGGGGGTAGATGTGACAAGGAAATGTTGCAGACATTTGATAGAGGTGGATTATTTTTTTTTTTTTCTTTTTGGTACAGGAGATGTGTATGGGAGATGCAAACAAAAGCACATCAATATTGAAATTGATGTTTACAAACCTCTGCTTGTTTCTGGCACATGTGACTCATCTGCAACAGCAATTAGACACTGTCTGCTGGAATGTACTGGTACCAACAATACCACCAAACTCTTCTCCCCTTCCTACCTTTATACCCCAGTTAACCGGCTCTCAAAATCAGATCCTTCAAATAAATGTGAAGATGGCAAGAATAAGACTAAAAATATTATGAGGGGAATGAAATTTTTAAACCAGGGTTTTAAACTTCAGTTGTATCAGGAATGACAGACTCCAGGCTGAGGAATTAATTTTGATTGAGTTAGGTGATACAACAGTGAGCAGAACTTACTTTCTTGCAATTTAAAACCACAACATATGAAGAAATTCTGACCTTTTTATTTTTCTATAAAGCATTCATAGGTAATATTTTGCAAACAAAAATCTTCTCCTGAACAACTTTGTGGAGGAAACATGGTTAGCAGCCCACGTTTAATTTCTGAGAAAAAAATCACAAACAAAGTGACATTAATATCCCTTCTGAGTCCACCAAGAACTGTGAAGAACTGAGTTCATAGCTATTGCAGGTAAAATCCTATGCTCCGGGGCACAATCCCACCAATACTTTCATTCTTGTGCAGACTACACCAGAGAGAAGGTGCAGTTTCTACATGCAGTAATTTCCCCTGCAGGGGAGGAACAGAAGAGAGCTGAAAGGTACTATTTACCCCAAAAAATCAATACTTATTGTCTTTCATATGATTGTTTCCTGTAGTTACAGCAAAATACCATATTTATTCTAGAGATGTGGTATTTTGCCATTATATATATTGTAGAGCCTCAATAACTTGATTGTAGGAAGAAAGAATGTTTAGTGACTTTTCTATGCCCTCGAATCGATGTGCAACATCATATGCATTCATTCTGATTAGGCTTTACTTGGCTAGTAGAGATCAGAGTTAGGCCAATTAACTACTAGATTTTGGACTAATAAAGAAGATAAGGTAGACAACAACCTCAGATTTTAAAGGTCAGGGAATTAGCTGATCATTCCAGGCCACTGAATGCAGTGTCTTTTGCAGTGTTCAATACCCAAGTGAGGTACATTGTGCCTAACATTAAAAATATTTACTGTCTATTACTGGACTTGAGCTATTGCTATTTTGGTTAAAGTTTAGGTTAAGATGATCATTTTAGGAAACCATAATGTTTTTCCTAAAATTCCAATTTATGTCAGGTTATCATTGGTTCTGTCAGTAGCCAAGTTGATAGATAAGAAAGAAGTGTAAACCTATTTTTTGACTTTCGCTTATTTTAATTAAAAGGTAGGCTGTCTCCCATTACATTCCTTGAAAAACAACATGTACTAGCAATGGGAAACCTTCAAATACTTAAGTAGCACACTAAAAAAAGATCAAACTTGTATTCTCAAACTGTTTTCCATAGATAGGGACATTCTAAACACCTAGATACCACTGCAGACCTCTTCCTAGGAAAAAAAAGTCTTTCTGTTAGTGCTGTAAAGACAGAATATAACCATAGTGATAAACAGTAAGCAAACACTTGGTTTTACCTGAACTTGACAGGTTTGGTGGCTTCCCAAATCATCTACAATGCAGTATATCTTTTCCAAAAGGAAGCTTTTCTTTTGATAGTATTTTCTGTAATTTTGCTGAAAGAATACTACCTCTGAGGTGTGATCCAATGGAAAATAATGAAAATCAACAGACTTAATTCTCTATTGTCTTGTACATTATAATTCCTTGGCCTTGAATGGTGTCTTTAGCTTTATTTTAATAGAAATGTAGAATAGAAGTAAATTGATTCTATTCTGATATAACAGTTTGGGCCCATTTTGTTTTTCATTTACACCAATGCAATCAAGAATAGAGATCTAAATCTGAAATGTATACAGGTTAAATCAACTTCCCTTCAAAATTAAGCTCGCTTAATGTTGCCATCTCTGAGTTTTATCAGTTTCATTCAGAGAAACTCAGCTTGTGGCATTAATTGCTTTGAAATATAAGGAATAAAAATAGTGCTATTTTTCTTTTCACTCTGATTACAGCAAAGTAGGGATGCTTGAATGACTGATTAATGTGCTGCTCCAATAGTTTTTTAGCAGTTCAGAGTGAGGCATCTCTGTTTCATGAACCATACAACCATGGTACTATGTCAAAGCCAATGAGCCAGATGAAAAGCAGCTTAGATGAGGTATGGCACTTTCATAAAAAATACAGTTTCTAGATGGTTTATCCAAAGCTGACTAGATACTTACTCCAACTACCTTTCACTGGTACTTAGGACAATCTTTATTAGTTCAGGAGTAGTTTCACAAGAATAGTGCATGAATCACTGTACCAGTGCGTCCTGTAGCTATCAAATGTTCTTTTTCATTTTTATAAAAAGATTTTACCCTTTTAAAATTCAAAATTCATAGAAAAATATGACAGGTAAATCTGAATTTTTGTAAATTACAGCTCAGATGTCTCCTATTTTCTGTTAATATTCATAGTAATAATGATTTCAAAAAAGATATCTGCATAATCACCAGATAAAGTGACATATCTACAATTTTATTTCAGAACCACAGTCACTGCACTTCCTCGGTTTGCAATTTGATCGACAACTGCTCTTATTCATCTTCAGGTTTATGCATGAGACTTTTAGAGTTTTGGAGCATCACTTCACTGTTGTGCCCAGGCTTGGCACAACCACCTTGGTTTTATTTCCATCTTGGTGTGCTAACACTTCATCCCTTTCCCATGCAGAATTACTGACCATATTTAGTTTCAAGCCAAAAAGACCTAATATTGTTTCTTAGGTATTTCATTTGTACCCTATTCTCACCATACAAAGACGACTATTCTTGCCCTTAATCCTTTTTCACTTATACCACTGAAGACTTTTTATGTTCCCATACCACTCCAAGTTTATGTAACCTAAAACTACTAAAGGTTACTTGTTTTTCATCTCAGCTTTTCTCCTAAATGCTTTCTTAAAGTTTTAATTAATTCAGTTAAGCCCCCTCCTACCTTTTTTCCCTCTCATTTCTTTGGATTTCAAGTTTGGTTTCTTTATTATACAAATATATAATTACACAGTGAGAACCCTCTTTTAATCATATGTGTAATTGGAGCTTTATTAATATGCTTTATATTATTTTATCTGCTTCCCCCTAGGCTCAACATTTGTTCTAAAACCAACTAGATGATAAATGCATGAAAATATGGACAACAAAATTAATTTTGTTTAAAACAATAATAAAAAATATTTTATAATTCTTCAGGGACCAAATAATTGGCTAAGAAAATGTGTGAAAATAAGCCTGTAAACAACACCCTCTGTGACAAATAACTTAATTACAACTAGTTGACAAGTCATAGCAAGGGTCAAATAAAAAGGACTGAACATCTGAAGGAAAGACCAAGCTATGGTCTGTCTTGTCCAAATAGATAATGAACCCATTTTCCTAAGTTAATGAAATCCAAGTGGCTGCTATATGATATCAAGGCCTGAGATATCTCAGGTGAAGGGGCATTCAAGCTGAGTGACTTTCACTGAAAATATTGCTACTGACTCCTAGTAACAGAGATAACAAACACAGGCACAAAAGTAATGGTTCAAGAAGATGTAAGGTCAGAGAAAAAAAGTAATAATATCATCATGAAAGCATAAATGTTCTTATAAACAATTATAAAAAAAGCAGTGAAAATAGTCTCCCCATAGCTCTTCCTGGAAAAAAAAAATATTTTCCTTCGGTTGTGGTCACCTCTTTCAACTATGTTTGCTAAATGTGGTCAGAATCCACCCAGGTCAGGAACAAACTGGGAAGAGAAAAAAGGCAAGACTGAACACAAGCCACAATGTACCTTGAAAGTGGCCATCCGGGACACAAGCTACTCATAGTGCACAGCAAAGGTCTGTTCAGGTCACAGCAAGACAGGGATGGAGACCTGCACCCCTACAGCATCTCTGGAACAAGGACCGATGGCCCCAGGCTGGGCTGAAATGGGGTGTGGGGCCGCAGGCAGTGGGCAGCCCCAGGGAGATCAGTCCAGGGAGATCAGGACTACTGAGGGCTGGTGGGTGCCCTCAGAACCCTGAGAAAAGAAAGAAAAAAGGGCGTGCTGAGACCAGATCATATTTCTGATCTGCGATTAGAAATTAGAGATGTTTGGAAACAAAATGAATAATGGAAATGTCTACAGCGAGGAAGAGCTGCAGGGAATATAACCTTAGCAACACCAAGAGCAATTTAATTTTTATCAGGCAGAGACATCAAGCTGGCCATTACACTGATTCAAAGAACAAAAGTGTGATTTATCTTCCAACAGCAAGGATATTTCGTGTGAATCTGAGACTGGAAATTATTTTTAAGGGAAGCCCACAGCATCTATGAGGTGTCCTTCACGTCAAGACAGATGATGCTGCTTTGTTCACCAGTGAAATGATTCAAGGGCAATAATGCTGAGCATGCTATCAAAAGAAGGGGGTGGAGAGCATTGCAACAATCTGGGTCAAATTTTTCAAGTCTGTAGAAAAGGTGGTAAAAGATGGCAAGATCCTAAAGATCACTAGGCAAAAGTATAAAAATTCTGTAGACTTATCAGGAATTTAGACTGCACAGTCACTGGTAAACACATTGTCTGTTTTAATCTTGAGTAGATTAAGATCAACACAAATCCACCCTTCAGCCTGTCAGATTTCCTGTGAGTTATTAATAGGATTTTTCCATTCTGTTCCTTTAAATTAGGACCACACCATCGTTTCATGGCAAGGCTTCACTTTATAGGGGTTGTCTCTTTTTCCCTAAGAGAATTGCCTCTGGAATTAATAAGACCTTTCTCTGCCTGTTGACTACCATGGAAGTAAACAACAGAGCCCAGATCTCTGTGGAAAGGATTTCTGATCAACAGAGAACTGCTAAAAATGATACTCTTTTAGTGTGGGAGGTTTTTTATATTAATGTTGTCAATACCTTCTGCAGCATAGCTCTGTGACCTCGATGAACAATGGCTTCAGACAGATTCACTACAGAAGAGAAAATTCATTCATTTTTCCAACTGACCTGAAGATGGCTTGCTTTTATCTCACCTGACTCACCATGATGTGCTTGAAGACTGCCCATGTAGAAACTCATGGCATACATAAGCTTTCAGGTTAAAGGCAACTTTGAATGTTGATAAAGGAGGTTTGATAATGCACTTGAAACCTTTAACCTGGCTTCTATGACTAACTTGATCATTTCAGAAGCTCTTCTTTATCAATTAAAAATTAAAAAGTGCAATCTAGCTGTGCAGTGTCAAAGTACGAGCAGAAGTGGTCAATCTGTCTCTCCTAGTGATAGTTTTCGAATGACAAAGCTATCTGGCCCAATTCTGTGCCTCTGTCCTGTCATTTGTGAGATAGCCTGTTGTGCTCTGGCATTAATTTCTGCCTAGCTGGGAGGGCTTGATAGGTTTTTCCCCAGGAGCTAATATTAGATTTTCTGGAGTTCTTTTCAGAGGCAAAGAGTCTGCATCCTAGTCTTTTTTTGTTTTGTTTTTGGTTTTTTGTTTTGTTTGTTTGGGTTTTTTTGTGGGGGGCACAAATAAAAGGGGGGAAAAAAAGAGGAATGTGTATCTAATACAATGAAAGCCAGTCTGTGTGGAGAAGTAGAAAAGGAATAGTTCTGCTTGTACTTCTTACTAGGGATAAAGCTGCTTCATATTATAGGAGCCGAGAGAGAGCCTCTATACTATTTGGGTAAGCGTAGCCAAAACACTCATTGGCACATATAGAAATTATTCATGTGGCATGGAATATGCACAGCAGAGATACATTTAAGTGCATAATTTCTGAAATCATGTAATGATGCTTCAGATTTTCAAATCAAGACAGTTATGCGCCAATCAAGGAGTGAATAATTGCACTCTAAAGCACTGAATGAGTCTCATTAGATCCAGGACATTATATACATAATCATGCTCAGCTATTCTATCAAAAATCTAACAAATTAGGGTTGATATTTCCCTACTGGAAAACAGCAAATAAAGCAGTTGGCTCAGATCTTCTCAGCAAGCCACATAAAATAGAAATTTGCATTACATTCTTTGCCTCTCAGAGATGAAGGAGAAAAAAACCCAGACCATAAAGACAGCAAAAGAGCTCAGCAAGTGACTTACTCTGTAATCCTAGTAACAATTTCCTCTGTTCTGCACCAGCTTACTTTGACACAGATTGTCTTCCTGGTTGACTTTTAATATAAAAAGAATTAAAACCAACTCTTTGAGTGCAAAATGTTCTGAATGTGCTAATAACAAAACTTGATTGTAACTACACCGAAACCTTTGTGCAAGCCACTAATAAAGCTGGTTTTGTTTATCCTTTTCATGGATCAGCAGTATCTGTGTATAAGAATACAACAATTCTTAGATATTAAGCTTTCTTTTCTTCAGTAGAATTACAGAGACAGTATTAGGAATAACAGTTCACATTTACACTTGAAGAGTGAGAAGCATAAAATATGAAAGTCCTGTAATGAAGAAAAAGAGAAGAAGGCAAAGCCTGTCAGAAAGAGCAGGTAGGTAAAATTCAAGCTACGGTGAAGTGGGCAGAGATAGAGAGGTTCTAGGTATAGAGAAGCATTGGTTTTATTTTACTCAGATATATTCACATGTCCAAAAGTATCTCTTGGACAATTCTTGTTCCATTTTGGGAATCATATTCAGGTACACAGCATGGTTGTTAGTTTATGCCTTCTGGGTTTCCACTTCAGTTTTAGTCTCTTCACTATTACTACTCAGCTGAACTCATGTTCTTCATATTTAATCAGATTCCATTTAGCATCCATCACATGTAATTTCAATTTACATGAGTAGCTTGTAATGCAAGTTGGTTTTTTTTAAGTTGGAAAAAAATTAATTCTGAAATGAAGTTGTGCCCAGAGCAAAAGGGCACAAGAGCACTTCCAATCTGTAAGGGTTCAATTATCACCTGCTGAGCCACAGAGCCTGCATTTGCCTGATTTAGTGTCACTTATTTCAAGTAAAGTGAGGAGGCGGGGAGTGTGTCCTTTGTGTGGTTAGTCTTAAACAGGAACAGAAGAAACATCTAAGAGATGTTTCTTGGTCATTGTTTCCAGTATTTAAGACAATACAACTAAACTAGCCTGCCCCATCTTTTCTTCCACCCCCACTGGTTTTTTTGTATATAAGAAATCCATATTTCATTCAGGTGTGTCTTCCGTGTAAGCATACAGAACAGATATGTAACACTGACAAACACTTATTCTGTAATCTGAATAAATTGACTCCTGAAATAACTGAAGCTCAATGGTTCTTGGGTAACAAGGGTACCTTAAAAATAGACAACATACATAAATTGCATACATTGCTCTTTGTGACTTTAGGTTTGGCCTTTCTTTCAAAGGCATCAATTGAAGTTAATGGCTTGTGCTCAGGACAGAGTTACTGCAAAGAGGAACGCTCATTCTAAAATCTGGAATAGGTGAAATTAAGGTCATAGCCTTATTTAGTAGGCCAAGTACAACATCTTCCCCCGATTAATCTAACACTTGGTTTAAGTGCCTCATTAACAAAGCTATTCCCTCTGGCTTCTGCAAAGAACTACAGAGGACTATTTAGCTGAAGAAGATTGCTGGCACAAAAGGCACAAGACTAGGAATGTGGAATTATGAGAGGTAATAAGCAGAAAGATGAAGGAGAGCTTTCCCCCAAAAGGGAATCTTATTTGTTAGGAGTTGCCAAATCCAGTACCCCAATGGAGGTCAAGCTGCAACAGCCCCATCTCCACAGGTCCAGCAAGAAGCAAGGCTGAATTCCTAATAGACACACACACAGAGGCATCTAGAATAATTTAGGTTGGAAAATAACTTTAAGATGATGGAATCCAACAGTTAAAATGCATGCACAAGCACAGCCAGCTGCACAGGTCACCACAGACACACACAGCACTAGCAAAACAACACAAACGACCTCACCCCGTTACTTGTGCTGGCTGATCAGGATGAAAGCCCATTAGAGTATTAATCCATGCAGTAGCTAGCCAATGGCACATAACCTACCCTGGGCCCCCGGTCTTCCCATTTATAGGTACCTGGACATGTGAGCCTGAGGATGCAGCCCCACTCCACATGCTGGTACTCAGACCTACACACGCAGGTACCCACACTAAGACTAGATCTTAGGCACTGTAAGGCCCAGAACTTGCTTGAGGACTCTCTTAAACAAACTTACTTTTTGTTAATGTATCCCAAGTCAGATGCAAGGAAGAAATACCAAAAAGATATTCCTCAAGAGAAAACAGAAATTTTACTGGCAAACTTCAGAAAATCAGCTAAATTTGGCAAAAGTTTGAAGCAATGTTCAATCAACATAAATCACTTCACAAAGGGTTAACTTAGCCCTGCATCTTAAGCACAATCCAAGCCTATTTGATTTTAGGTTACTCAGACTTTGAGAAGAGGGAATTAGAAGAAAAGAAAGCGATATAGAAAAGAACAGATATACCTACCACTAGTGGTTCCATCACTGTTTCAGATGATGTAAATTCTAAGTGGAGGTAGGGTCAAGACACATACTTACCTCATGCTTTAGTATTGCTTAAGTACCCTTTGGCCTTCCTGGGCCTTCCCCCAAGAGGGACTTTCTGTCATCCAGCCACGCAGGATCTGGGGATGGGGCTCCAGGGGCAGGTGTGGAGCATGGCCTCTGNTCCAAGCGGGACTTTCTGTCATCTAACCACTCAGGATCTGGGGATGGGGCTCCAGGGGCAGGTGTGGAGCATGGCCTCTGGAGTGCCAGGGATTGGCAGTCCCTGTGAGGTTGGGATACAGGCCACAGGGAGTGGCGGGTGTTTAGGGCAGTGCATAGCTTCACCAAAGGCAAGACCCAACCTTCCCCTTCCCCCACACACGCACAAGAAATGTTTTGAGACAGTCATTTCCGCCAGTCTCTCAGACACCTAACAGATCACATAGCTGGCCCTCGGGTACTCCAGTCTGTCAGTTGCCTTGCACAGAGAGACAGAAATGCCCCCAGTAACTGGTCCTCATTCATAAACCTACCAGCAGTCATCCCCCAAGGACCATGAACTCTCCAGTTGCTGGTCTGACCTCCTTGTTCCTCCAGTGGTGGAGTCAAGACCCTTTGATCTCTTCACCTTCTGGCCTAGACTTGTGGTACCTGCCACACTTGACTCCAAAATCTCTCTCCCCATGTTCTAGTTAGTCTAGATGGGTGTAGGCTGTAATCACACCCTGGTGTGCCCACCCATACCACATGCATGAACTCTGGGGTCTCCAGGTGCTGGCACTCAGGGCTGTGACCAATGGCCCCACTGCCATTGCTGGCACTTGGACATCCATACACACACAGGCACATAGAGTAGAGTCCTGTTACCAGAAAATCAGCTAGAAGTGGCATTAAATGAAAAGACATAACAGTCTGGAGGGATCAGTGCAGAGCACAGCCACACAGGTATACTGCCTGGCAATCTGCTTACATGCTATCAACCCCTTTTATCATATTTTTCACTTTCTTTTTCCCTTACATTTCCTTTTCAAACCATCTTGTTCCCTCCCTTTTCCCACCTTTGATGCTTCCCCTAAACACCCTATAAGAAATCTACAATTCTAAGATTTTTTTTTCCCACACCCAATATCTGTCCAAAGACGTCTCAGTCCAAAAGGTGACCCAGAGAGGATTTCTGCTGACTCCTCTTCATGGGTACCACCCCAGGCCTCGGGACTGAGGCTCACCTGGAACAGCCCTGGGAGGAGGAGGTGAGGCAGGACCTGTGCAATTAGAGTTTCGTACCGTCTGTGCTCCTCTGTGCCCTTGGTGATGAGCCTTTAGTCACCTTTCCTAATGTTCACATCAAAGGTCTAGCATTATACTAAAAGCAGATGTGCCAAAGGTGTCTGCAGATTAACCAAATTCAGATGGCATTATCCATATTTCAAAATGTTGTTTGGACAACACAGGTAGGGGTTTTTTCTGTTCGATATTGAGGATGGCTTCATCACATTATGTCAGCTGTTGTCTTCACCTGTAACATGAAGTTTCACAGATTTTTCTGAAGAATTCAGATATGAACAGTACTAAACTATGGGCAGAAGCTAGCAGATCCCATTCCAGTCCATATTAAAAGATGTTTTTTCAAGCAGTACCTTCTGTTTCAAATTAATTAAATGGGAATTAATTTGGTCAATTACATTTGATTAATTATGTGGCATCTGATTGATGAAGTAATCATTTTAACAAAATTTATGTTACAAAATAATGAAATAATTGGTAATTGTGGTCTATTAAAAACTTGTAGGAATTAGAAATTGTAGGAATAAAAACACTCAATCTAGAAGTTTGACATGATCAGCTCACGACAGAGGGTAAGACATAGTACAATTTCTCTCCTACAGAATATAAATAAAATAACATACTTCATTACTTTTTAATCATATAGGAAAAATCTATACTCAATACTTACACAGATTTATGCTTACAGAGAAAACAAATTATTGAAAATATTTGTTAATTAATTTTAGCTTACAGTAGAATATATACAGAAATTTTTAAAAAGAAGTTGCAAGGGATTAGGAGGCAGGCAGGTATAATTTCAGTAGGGGACTTTTTACAATGTCAGTCTCTCTTTACGATGAATTGTTGAATGAACTCAGAAATAGGAATACCAGTGTAACAAAGAAAACAGGTTAGGTTACAATAACCAACCCTTTTTTTTCTTAAAATTAATGAAACTTAGGTCTTGAAAACTTTGGGGAAAAAACCTTATGCACTGCCTCATCTAGCCTATGTACTGGTGTAGAAGAAAAAAAAGAGATTTACTATAACTGATTTTTTTAAGGAACTGGAAAAAAATTGAAGGAAGGCTCTGTAGAAACATGATATTTGTTTTTCATACAGACAAGGGGGAAGAGTATAAGTAAGGGCACATCAGCATGTCTGGGAGAATGTACTGCCTGAGGCAATGAACTGTTTCAGGTTTTCCTCTGTCCTTAGCAATCACTTTTTTGGCACCTATGGAATTCCATTCTCCTTCCTAATTTTCAGCAAAGCAGGACAATCATTGAACCCTTATTCTGGCATAGGGAACAAAGAGCTTTCTATCCTTTAAAGAATAGAACGTATGAAATGGTGCTTTGGTGAATAGTAAAAAATACTTGCTACTGCAAAATTCTAAAATTCTGAAAATTCTCCAGTCTGAATTTTTTTTTCTGGACCTTGCTAGCCTTATATTCTGCAATGTTCATCTGAACTATATTTCTATATCAATATGAGCATTGTCAGAAAGTAGTAATACAAATTAAATGCCTAAAAAGATTTTTGAAGAATTTTAAATGCTGAAATATTTATGTCAAGGGGGAAAAAATGAACTGGGGTTTAGCCTTAGGAAGCAGTGAAACTTCAAAGAAATTGGTGAATATAGCCAAAGGTATTTCACAGGTTTAAAACCTCATAAAATATGCGAATCCAAGGTACCTGCTTTAGGTTGATTAGATTACTAAAATTAAACATTCCCTTCTATCTGAATAACAGTCCTTAAAGTACAAATGTGTATGTCCCAAATTGCAGTGTACATTCAGCTATCCATGAAATAACTGAGGGTGAGGAAGTGAGGAAGGGGTGTCAAAACAGACAAACTACCAGCTGAAATGATGGCACTAATTTTATTTTTATTGGTTCACAATAATGCTGATTTTTCCAGAGGCTAAGGGACATCTTCCTTAAGGACAAAATGTCAGCCTTAGCTTATCCAGTGACCACATCATTGCCATGAGAGATTCCTTGCAGGCAATGTGCTACATTTCATTTTTCTGCCTGACATAGGCACATTTAAAGGTATTTCTGACAGTTCACTATAATGCCAGTCAACCAACAGAAATGCAGAACTTTTTATTTTACTATAAATGTGAATGGTACATTTTCATCTTAATCCCTTCACTTGGATAACCAAACTGATACTTAATTACCTATTGAGAACCAGGGTCCTAATTAGAGCTGTGCAGAGCTATTCACACATGGAACCTAAGTGAACAAGCCTCTCACTGTTTTCAAGTTTATTGCCATTAGCCCAGTGGGTTTGCTCTTCACCACAAGATTTAGTTCAACCATTATGCTCCAGAGAAAGAAAAACCCTGAGAACACAAACACTGATATTACTGCACTCCACCAGGAGCCCATTGAGCTTTTCTATCCTTCTGAATAAGCTATTAAAAGACAAAGTGAAAAAAACTGTAGTAGCTCCAACCAGTGGGGAAATACTGAGGCAATTTTACCAAAAAAGGGTATTACTGAAAGAATGGAGGAGATTTTGAGAAAAAAATTGTTGAAGCAATTTAAGATAATAGGATGCTAATTAAAGAGGAATTATAGTGGAGATTTTATAATGCATCTAACACTAGCAGTAATGTTGACTCCATCTGGGTAGGAAAAAAGCAAGGGAAAAGGAGCTAAGGCATTACTGGCAATTAGGAACCAGACACTGCCACTCTCAGGGAACAGGTTTCCTGTTAGCAGGTAACACTCAGGGCAAATAACAGAGGCAAACTGTACCCCAGGTGCTGCTCAGTGTGATTGCTCTGCACTGTCATGCACTAGATAGTTAGGAATAAAATATACAGTCAGCATTCTCTCTCTTGTAGGAGTCTCAGGTGTGTGATGAAGAGTGAGGCCTCAGTCTGAATGGATGTTTCCAGGGTCTGATTCTTGAATATACTGTCCTTAAACTGCACAATTCACTGTTAGACAGCTGTGACAACTTCTGAAATGCCCTAGAAAGGTAGGCTCCTGTATGGGTCAAATTATATAATCAAAATTAGCATTAATACCAGTACCATAATATATTAAAAAAATTAGTTTTGGTGTAAAATAGTCCAATTAGCATGAGATAATGCATTAGAAACATGGAAGTAATGGCAAATGTTAAAATGTCTGTTGAATATGTTTAAACTGTTCATTTGAACCCCTTTCTGGTTCTTGCTTTTTTAATGCCCTTTGGAAAATTACAGAAGCTTCAAAGGAAGCAAAGATAATTTATCTCTAGTTTGGTATGGCTAATATAAAACATCTAAAAATTAAATTGTTGTTTTATTTTAATCAAAATAAATAAAAGATTTTGTGGTGAGAATGTTAGAAACATTTTGCCTAAAGAAAAGTATTGTGATCAGATTATGCACTTGCAAAAAAATGGAGTTTATGAAATTAAGATTGCAAGCACTGTGTTTGCTAACACAACTTTAACAATCAGAATAACACATGACCACAGTAAGGTAAGCATTGCCAAATACAATACTTAATCAAATATAGCCCTATACATTAGAAAAAAAGAGAAAATCCTATTCGTTGCAATTAATAATACACTGATGTGGCATACTCAGTAAAAAAAAAAACCAAAACCAAAACCAAAACCAAAAACAACCAAGCCAAAACACAAGAAACAGAAAATTGTACAGCCGCAGAATTATGCATTTCAAAATTATGCTCTTCTTGGCCCACATCTGTCTTATTATTGCACTCAGAACATGGTTCTAGAAGACTAGTGGCCAAACACTGGTCAATAAGCAGATAAGCAGAAATTGAACATAGAAAAGAGAGAAAGGCATATTACAAATCCTATAATTATCCTGTCCCAGAGGTATATTCTCTTCTGAGTTTCTGCTTATTCCAGTGCTTCCAGGGTTGGATTCAGCTGCCACTCTCTGCAACAGAAAAGACATAATGTCTTCTACTTCTAAAAAGGACTCAAAGTAAATGACTGTACAAAATACTCAGCAATCCCTACAATCCACGTGTGATTTCTTGAAGGACTAAGAGGCAAGAAAGTCAAGGTTACATTTTAATTTTGTTCTGACTCATTCTATTCTTAGTTTTCTATTATTACCTCCTCTTGAAAGAAAATGTGCCCACGTGTGGAACAGTCTGAAATAGGAACATCAATCCTAGATCACTTCTTGCCTGCACTGGCACCTGAGATCATTTGCAAAGAAAAATCATTACCTAGAGGTCTTTTGGAAAGTGCTGACCTTGGCTACCTTAAAGTGCAGACAACATCTTGTTTGAGGAATGGGCTCCTGCTTGTACCAAAATAAAAAGGCTATTTCAGAGAGACAAGCAATGCACCCCTGTCCCTCTTCACCATGCTACTTATTTAGATGCACCTGCTACTGTTACATTGAATCCCACACGGTATAAAAGAGACTTCAAGAATCTGACAGCAGAGTGGTGGAACAGAAGATAGCAGCTCAGTGTGATAAAGATCACAGAGGTAGATGGAGACAGATGACTTGGAGATGAACATTTCAAACAACTAATGAAAGTGAATAGGTGTCATGACATCTAGCATGGCATTACACAAAGGAGGCAGCAAAAAAAGAAGTTTATAATGGCTGTGAAAAGAAGAGGAAGATCTTCGAATGCACACAGGGGAGGAGACTTCAAAATAGCCTAGACCTGTGATAAAAATCTCAGAAGTGAAGATAGAGGAAAAGAAATCAAGCAAAAAAGCCCATTTTCCCTCTAAATTTAGGCAGATGTGAATCACAGTCCTAAGAGGGTCAAGTAAGAGATCAGCTTTTAGGATGTTATTATGTAGCTGCCCCAACATGGGAGTATGTAGAGAGAAATATTTGTTAAAACACAGCCAAAACAATGAAAGTGTCATCCTAGAAAGTTGCTGAGCTATACCACAGAAGTTCATTACTGATAGAGGGATGCATCCTCCTTAGAAATGACAGGTGTAAGAACAAGAGAGAAAGGTGTATTAAAGGTGTACTTTTTCACAAGTTCATGGACAGGAGAGATTTTTGCTAGATTATTTTATTTTATAGAAGAATCATAAATGCAGAAGAATTAATATATTCCACATAAGCTACAAGACGAAATTGTTAATTTTTTTAAAATTTTTTTTAAAGCCTTGTAAGAGAAGGAGATTGTAGTTGTTCAGAGATACCTAGAGGGCAAAGTAGGATGACACAGTAAAGGCATGGAATATTTTGCAGGAAGTTTTTTGTTTAGATATTAAAAGTATATTCCTTATTTAGATGGTGTTTCAACTAAAATGATAGAATATGTAAACAAAAGGTGCAATCAGGAAAAAAAAATTGTGAAAGATTACAGAAAATATGTGAGAAGTAAAGAACTGTGAAGGTAAAAAAAGCAGGAAAGTGATGGCTGAGGAGGAAGGCAAACTACACCTCTTCCTGGAGTACTGAAGACAGCCTACTGGGAAGAGAAAAAAGTTTAAGAGCACCAGAGTGCAGCACTGCTGGAAGTTACTGAAAGAGAAGGTATTTAATGCATAGTGGTAGGTTATTTGCAAGTGAAGCAAGGAATGGCAGAATAGTAAGAAACTATTGTAGAGGCATCATAATTTCTCCAGTGACCTGAAAATTCAAAAAGAATCAAACAAAAAGTGGAAAGAAGATTATAGGTTTTAACGTGAATATAAAGGAACAGCTCAAGACCCTTAGGGATAAGATCAAAAAAGCACAGTGACATAAAAGGAAACAAGATAAGGTTCACTAAATGCAGAAAGAGAAAATCAAAACATAGGCTAGCTGCTTAACAGTGAAGTAGAGAAGATTAAGACTCAAAAAAGATTGAAGTATTCAATAGTGTCTGTTCTCAAGTCTTTCTGATAACAATGAAACAAAATTGCATCTGTAGAAGCTCTCTGGAGTAAAATCTTTAATAAATTCAATTTTAACCAGGAACTAAGAGCATAGAGAAGAAATATATTTAAGAAGATGAAAATAAAATAACTGATTTTTCACTAAGAAAATAACTTTACAAAACATAAGCTTTATTAGTTCCTGATCTCTAACTAACCATAAGTATCCCCTCAAATTTGCCTGTAATGTCCAAAATAAAAGCAAACTTTGTGTTAAAAAGAAAAAAATTAGACTCTATAGTATAGTTATAGTAGTTTCTATTCACATAACTATCCACTTAAATGTACTTATGGATTGTTCTTCACTTCCTCAATTGAATTTTTGAATTCTAAAATATCTAGATGTTTAGATAGTAGCAACTTCTTGGTTTCCCTAAGAGCTGATGATATTAATTTCATTCTCTTAGGCCAGTTGCCTATGTCAAGGAGTACATCTGGTGCAGGCAGCTCTTTTAGAGATGCAGTTTGAGCTCTGGGTGGGAGCCTGAGACAGAAGGCCATGAACTGCCAACATCTGGTTATCAAAAGGCACAAAGATGGTGGTGCCAGCCAGGTGGATGGATGCAGGGAGATGCAGGAAGAGCAGAGAACTCAGAAGGAAGAGTGAGACTTCTCCACAGTTTGGACTGTGAAGGGATAAAAGGGGTTTTTTTGGGATCCCTCCTCAGAGGCACCAGCTCAGGCTCCTTCTGGGTTACTGTGCTGTGAATAAATTGTTTTATGGAACAAGACTTCTGAGACTCTGCAATGGGAACCCTGTCTGAGTGTGTCAGTGGGGTGTGCAGGGAGTCAAGAGGGGACACCCCTGGCCATTGGAGCAGCCACTGTGAATGGACTTTGGTCTCTTCAAGGGAAGGCTGTGGCATTGGGACTGTGACTGACAGAGAGCACCATCAATGCTCAGACTGGGAAGTTTCCTTAGCAGCCTGGCTTTGTGGACAAAGGAGAAACAGCCCAAATCTTCTTCAGGTAGAATATTGTGCCATGAAGCTGTAACCAAGCGCAGGTAAAATGAGCAAGATATGATTTGTGAGTAAAGAAACTAAAAGTTGAGATACCATAAAAATTGGGAGAGGATATTTAGTTAGGTATATTACAGATGATTGTTTGGTTAAAAGACAGAGCCAGAGACTAGATCTATTTTCCCAATGTATGAAAATATTTTTAATTTGGATTCTACGAAAGAAAATTCTCAAGGACAGCCAGCACTTTCTGTGGACAGTTTTCAAAGGTTTTGATATTTCATTGTAATTATCTGTTTTAGTATAACATGTTATCAACAATAGATGGTGACGGTCTACATCTGCTTGATCCTATCTCATTGTACAAAGATGGGCTACATCTTATTTTGGCCACATCTACTACTCTATTTCTGTCACTCTCAATACCATAAATATTCTTCATGTGGTGAGGAAAGGTAACATTTTCTCTTGCAGCATCCATCATCTTTTTGTTTTGCACTGCTTTATTTTTGCTTTCCAAGGCTTAATGGAAACAATAAAACTGTGGTGGAGGAATAATGTAAACCTCCCTCTTCTTACATGCATATTACAGAACTACAGTGGTAACATGTAAAACATACTGTTTTCTTTATGTGGCCGTATAAAGAAATGTATATTGATCCATGACCAGAACAGAGAATAACAAGATGTTTGTACATCTTCATACTGAAATGTGTAAAAATATTGCTTATAATTGCTCTGTAATTTCTTATCTGATTGAAGAATCTTATGCACAAAGAGAGCACTCAGATTTGCTCTGAAGATACTTCAAAGAGCATATTTGCTAGGGAAAATGGTAGGAAGAAGATTTTGTCTCTCTAGGCATGATTTCTTAAAATGAGTGAAAGAGGTTCTGATTTGATAAGAATACTCGAGTAGAAATACTAAGGAGTTTCAATTTTTTCACCATCAATTATATACTTAGTGGTTTAGAAAGAGAGGTTGGCTTGAATCATATTTAGATAAACCCACAGCAGCACAGGTGCTGTAGAGGCAAGGAGAGGAGACCTGATTCTTTATTCCATAGCTGGGCAGCAAAAGGTTGCATTTTGGACCTTCATAAGTTTTCTGCATTCATCTAACGCCAAGAGTATTCTGCCACTGACCCCCCATTTCACACCTACTAATATTTTGATCTGATGCTTTTTATTTGCATATTTCAAGTCCTTCACAGAACCCAACTGTTTTTACCTTACAGCCTGAAGCAGCAATTCTGTCTGACTGACAAGCCTAAGGTGACACTAGGGAAGTATAATTTATCAATATTTTATAGTACATGTTGAAATCAAAATCCACCCTTCAGGTTTCCTTTAATAAAACAAATAAACAAAGAAGCAACAAAAAAGACCAACCAAAGAAAACAAAACAAAAAACACACCAAAACTTCCCCTCAAAAAATAATTTTTTAAAAATCCAAAACCAAGAAACCTGACCAAACAAGAACAAATAAACGAATAAAATCAAACAAAAAGAAACATAAAGAAGGTATGTTTAAATATCTCTACTTTCTTGGGTTTTAATGGGAGACTGGGACTGAGCCTGTTCCTGTTTCCAGTACAGTTTTCAAGGTGACCTCAAGAATAAGTATCTTAACATCTATCAGCCACTTTTATTCAGATAATTTACCTAGGCTGACATTTCTCTGTGCAATCAGAACATTATTTTACAAGGACGCTCTTAAACCCACCAGAAATCCCCCAAGATTTATAGCATATTATCAGACATTGATTTATTTTTCTCATCATTTTCTCTGCAACTGGATAAAAATGAGAATAATAATTTAAACTGATATTTTGAGATAGGATTAAGATTTACTACCTATAAAAAATTATAATTGAGCATGCAAAAACTGGGGCAAGTTTATGCATAGAAAATAGACAACAGTTTAGGCAAGGAAAATTTTGAGTCTGGCATGCATGCAGTGCAGAATAATTTGTTACATGACGGTAGAAATGCATCTTTACAATGAAGAAGACTTCTGAAATTCCATATTTACACTTTTGCCTATTGGGAAGAAACAAGACAGTCTCTGCTGGATGAGGATTACCAGCTAATTAATAATTGCTCAGTACCTTTTTTTTTTTTTTTTTTACCAGTCCAGCAACATGAAACCAGCTCAAATAAAGTGGATACAGTCCTGTTCCCTAATTCTAATACACCTCTAAATAGCTCAGGATGCATCTGGCATAAGTTGAATGCTGATCTTTTTGTCTGTCAAAGGGAGGCACTATACTTCTCTTCAGAAAAACACAAGATAAAAGAAAAAACTATCTGTTGCTGTTCCTCTTATAGTCAGGTCCACTTTCTCCAGCTTTTTGCTACTGCAGTGCTCTTTTTCAAGCCAAGGACAGTTCTGTTTGATACATTTAGTACCAGTCATATGGCCATAAATCTGAACTGCAGGAGACAGTGAGGTCATCAGTTTAACACAGTGACAGCTGGAAAAAGATACCTGTCACCCACTAACTGAAAACCTTCTGTCATACCTGAAAACAAATCGGTGTCTAGGTGTCACAGGTTTCAGAGCTTCTGGTGTGAGAATTGTGTCCTTGGAGGTACCATCCCAAAGGACTTACTTCTGAAGTTTCTGCATGCACACATCTGTTGATATTCTCCCACCCAACAGAGAGTAAGAGCAAATTCAAAATGCCTAAAGCAAATTTTCTCAATTCAATTTTTCTAGAATATTTTTCTGGTATTCTCTAAATATCAGAAATACATAACTATTTTATCTTTTAATTTTTTTTTCATTTATTTCTTGTTTCAAACACCTATGAGGATTTCTTTTGGAAGACAATAGTTCTTCCAGCTCAAATAAGTATAGGAAGCACTGGCAATGCTTTGAAATTTTTATTACTGGCTCAAATTAGAATTACACCACTTTTAAGTGGTCTTGTAACATAAATATGTTAATGCATTCCACATCTTAAATTAAAAATTTGATTTTTCCAGTGGAAAAAAAATACTATTCAAACTGAAAATTTTATCTGTTTTTATTTCACATTATTTGATTTTTTTCCTTGCCCATTGTTTAAGTTCAATTCAAATTAAAGGAAAATGATAAATTACATAGACTATCTCACTTTCCAAGCCCTATAATTACTTCAGAAACAGAATTTTTATACATACTTTTTGGGAAAAGATTGAACTCATAAGACCTTCTGTCACAGGTTAAGTTGCATTATCTGGATCTTTAGTTTTTAAGTAGTGAAGGACTGTGGGGGGTTGACCTTGGCTGGATGCCACATACCTACCAAAGCTGCTCTATCACTCCCCTCCTCAGCTGGACAGGGGAGATTAAACAGAACGAAAGGCTCCTGGGACAAGATAAGGGCAGGGAGGGATCACTCACCAGATACCATCATGTGCAAAACAGACCCAGTTTGGGGAAATTAATTGAATTTATTAACAATCAAATCAGAGTAGCATAATAAGAAATAAACCCAAATCTTAAAACATCTTTCCCCCACCCCTTCCTTCTTAAGCTAAACATCAGTCCAGAATTCTGTACCTCCCTCCAAGCAGTGTGGGAAGGTGGGGAATGAAGGCTGTGTTCATCACAGATTGTATCTGTCACTCCTTCCCCTCAGGGGGAAGGACCCCTCACGCTCTTCCCCTGCTCCAGCATGGGGGAAGCTCACACAGTCTTCACAAGGTTTTCCAGTGTGGGTCCTCCCCACTGGCTGCAGTCCTTCAGGCACAGGCTGCTCCAGTGCTGGTCCCCTTTGGATCTCAAATCCCACAGCAAACCTGCTCCAGTGTGGAACCCTCTCTCTGTAGCTCCATGGGTCCTGCCAGAAGCCTGCTCCAGAGTGGGCTTCCCAAAGGAAAACAGCCTCTTTTGGGCATCCACCTGCTCTATCATGGCGCCCTTCAGGGGCTCCAGGTGCATCCCAATGGACCTCCCTGGGTGCTGGGGACACAGCTGCCATGGTGAGCCAAGGTGTTAACCACAGGCTGCAGAGGAATCTCTGCTCTCATACCTGAAGCACTTCCTCCCTTCCTTTTGACTGACCTTGGTGTCTGCAGAGCTATTGCCCTCACATATTGCCTGCCATGGCTGATGGGCCCAGCCTTNCTGGTCCCCTTTGGATCTCAAGTCCCGCTGCAAACCTCCTCCAGTGTGGAACCCTCTCTCTGTAGCTCCATGGGTCCTGCCAGAAGCCTGCTCCAGAGTGGGTTTCCCAAAGGAAAACAGCCTCTTTTGGGCATCCACCTGCTCTATCATGGCGCCCTTCAGGGGCTCCAGGTGCATCCCAATGGACCTCCCTGGGTGCTGGGGACACAGCTGCCATGGTGAGCCAAGGTGTTAACCACAGGCTGCAGAGGAATCTCTGCTCTCATACCTGAAGCACTTCCTCCCTTCCTTTTGACTGACCTTGGTGTCTGCAGAGCTATTGCCCTCACATATTGCCTGCCATGGCTGATGGGCCCAGCCTTGGCCAGCAGTGGGCCCATCTTGGAGCCGCCAGGGAATGGCTCTGTCAGCACAGGGGAAGCTTCTGGCAGCTCCTCAGAGGGGCCACCCCTGCAGCTGCCCACTACCAAAACCTTGCCACACTAACCCCATACAAAGGTTCAGCTTGCAAAGTAACATCTGTTAGTACTTCCTACAGCCTATGACTCTGCATATCACAGTTGTTAATACACTATTCCTGACATAAGAATGAGCAACAGAAATGGTGTAATCTTCACATCTCTCTAATCAGCTGCAACATCCAGTTTTCCCTGCTGGAAAATGCAAGGTTCTTTAAAGATACACTTTCTTCCAGGAAGTTCCACAATTACATTTAACATCAATGCAGTTCTTAATTCTATGACTTAGAAATAAATTAACAGTAATAAAAGGCTCATTCTGTACTGGATGTTCAAGTCTAAAAGATAAAAAAAATGAAGATCATAATTTTAATGAAAAACAAATTTGTGTTGGTACCCCAACACTACAGAGGGGACCAACCAGAACCTATGTATAGGCTTACCTTGTATAGTCCACAGAAACCCTTTTCAGAAAAGTGCAACATTCTCACTATTTGACAGGGAAACAATGCAAGAAAGATATCCTTATAAAATATGTTTCTATGAGTAATTTTCTTCAAGGTTACTGTAACCTTCAGTTGTCATTTACCATGAATTTGCCTTGCAAATTTGAATTATCACTCATTTCCCTCCTCCCATAGCTTCCAGAATTACTTAGGTTTACCTCTTTGTTTAATTTGCTTGTTGGACCAGATCCTCCCTTTTGCAAATTAATTATCCAGGTAAATGTATGATACTTTCATAGAAACTATGATGTTGTGAAAGTTCTACAAATGAATAAATGAAAAAATGGGTTTTGTTGTGTCAGAAAAAAATTATTCAAAAGCTTAAAAAAATCTAAAACATTACAAAAGGATTGACACTGTTATACAATCTTATTTAGAAAAATAGCCTCATCCTATCTTGAGTCAACAAGCTTGTCTAATCACTCATAAATGAGGTACAGTATTTTACTATACTTCTATATGTCAGTGTCAGTCTCTTGAGATGCTGTTGTCTACAGTGACAGAAGCATTCATAAATAATTAAACCTTTTTTTTCAGATCCGAAGGGAAACATAAAATGGAATTTGACATGTAAATGAGGGATTTATTGCACCTATCAAAAATAATCAGATTTTATTTTTTAATTAATTTGTGTGAGAAACTTTAAAAAGTTTTATTAGAAGCCTTTGGATGAAAACTGCTTTACAGTGGAATTGGATGTAAGATGTTAACAACTTCTTGGCTGTGCAAAAGTCTCACTAGCTTTAGTACAAAGTTTTGGGAGCCTTGCATTAGAACAATTAATCACTGAAATGGAAAGAAACTAGTGTATCCATTGGCACATAGATAAATCACACATGATTTCTTTCTAATGTCTAGTCACTGAGAATAATAGAAAACACAGCTGGCAGGAACGCTAGGAAATTATCTACTCCATTTCTTTCCCCAAGCCAAAATCAAGTGCACCTCGTTCATGCCTGACAGATACTTCTGACATCCAGTCTTGGTGCTTCCACACTTTCCCAAAGCAATATGGTCCTTAAAGATAGAAAGTCTTCTGAGGTATGTCAGCCTTAATCTACCCTGCTTTAATTTATTTTTTCTCACACACATTTCAGATATGGAAAGTAGTTTATCCCTTTCCTCTCTGCAGCAATCTTTTCTATACTTCAAGACCACTATCACGTTTAACATGATGCAAGGCTTTTCAGCACATCCAGCTTTGCAGCGCTCAAAAATTGCAAGGGAAGTAAGCACAAGTCTGAGCTCCCAGAAACCGAGCTCTGAATGAAGATTGTGCTCAGAGGAACTTCTTTTTTGAAATCTGTTACGGTAGAAGTAAAAAGGAAACTCGAAATGTAGTCAGGAGCAGTTTTTATGCAGAGCAAGTTGCATTATCCCCTTGTCACAATGAATATGGAGTACCCAGTTAAAACACAGCAATGCAATATTTATGCGTAGCTGCAGCAGAGTTTTGCAAATTTCATGATGAAGTGAAGGATATAGCATGTGTTTCGGAATGTGTGTCAAACCTGGACAGATTTCCTAGAGTTATGTAACCTCAGTCTCTAGGGGAACATCTATACACGAATGAAATTATTCATAGGTAATTGACTTCGCTGCTGCTGCTCATGGATGTGCATCTCCTTGTTTAACTTAGGAAAGAAGAAGTTAGGGCCTAGTTTTCCAGAGTCCAGTATTTTTCACATGGGAGGAACTTATACTAACCAAATTCTGTTGGCATGCAAAAGCCAGAAAACATTTATTTAAAATTAATTGGTTTCTTTCTCATTTTTAATGTTAAAATATGTGCCAAAATAATTTTAAAAACAAACAACGGATAGTATCTTTAGGGAAAGACATGATGCTGCATCCTATTTATAAGATAGAAGCAAGAAGTAGAAAACTGGGATTGAACTGGACCTTTTTTTTCTTTTATTGACATTGTCATTATTTTTCAGAAAGCCATGTTCATATTGTTTGGGCACAATTCTATTTGAACATTCAGATGACTCTTGCTTGAGCTATTTCTCTACTGATTGAGAGATTAAACCAATTTCTGTTGCCAAGAGGATAAGTTCATAACAACCAGTTCCAAAGCATTTTTCCCTATGAAGTAGAATTATTTATTATTAGCCAGGTAAAATCTGCCACTCTACACATCTCAAGTTCCACATTAGTAGGTAGTAAAAACAGACTGTCACTCATGCTGGGAATAGTTTATATTTAAGCCTAATGCATATTATTCTAGGGGATCTACTTTTGCTATAAATCCTTGCATGTGTTTTGGAATGTACGTTTTTCAAGTGATGGTTATAAATGAGAAGAGGATGACTTAACCGGATGTTATCCAGTTTGTGGGTTGTATTCAGTCAGCACGTTTTTTTCACAGAAAACCCTACTCAGTGCAGCTTGAGTTTTGCTTTTCTGTGTGAAAGGTATTCACAAAGAAAAATGCTGCAACATAACATTTCCAGATACATATTTTTATGGGTGTTCCTAATTCAGAGATTATTTTAAAACTGGTCCATAACCATGCAAATCTGCACAAGGATAAACATCTCAGAGTCTGGGTTCTGGGGTGGATTTGGCCACCCAGCTTGATCACTGTAGTAGTGTAATAATTAACTTCTAGTTGACAAATTTTTGCCCCCATTGAAGAAAGCTCAAGTGATACTTATTGTCCATAAAAAATTGTCCATTCCCACTTCTGTCTCCCCTCTTTCAGGATTTAAGGGATTTCCAGAACTTTTGCTATAGCCCTTTCCACATTCAGAATCCAATATCACTTGAGCTTTTCCCCAATGATACCCTCTAAATAATTAAAAAAAAAGAAGGCTGAAAGTGGTTAAAAGTTTCCTCTAACTTCCAAACGCAATACAATCCTTGTTTCAGAAAGTATAAATCAAATGCTTGAGACCAATGGATTAGCATTCATTATCATCAAGTGTAATATACTAAATTCTAAGGATGATACACTTAAAAATTTTACTCAACATAACCTAAAATCAAAAGTGCAACACCAAAATCATTCAAATATTCAAAAATTCCCCCTACAAGGCTCAAAAACCTATAAATGCATCTAGAAAACAAAATAAGGATAGTTTGACTCTCACCTTCACTAAGCACCATGTTCTGCTGTCTGCATCCACAATACTTTCAGATGCATTTAGCTGTTTACAGAATAAATGTAAAGTGTTGACATAGATGGAAAAAAAATTCACATTCTGTAATCATAGGCAATATCATTTAAACAATGTACTAGAACAACTCCCACTCCTAGTATCATGGTGTAATTTATAGATACCTTATATTGCAAGTTGATTGTTTGCTTTAAGTACTCATCACAGGTTCTGGCAATTATAGAGACTATTAACCTATGTCTTCCTTAAATTGCTCAGATACCTTGATCTGCATATTTCTATCCTCAGGAAAAATAGACCAAATTTTGAATCTGTCACTCATTATTAAACGGTCTGTGAGGATCAACACTTAACTACTGCGGAAAAAAAAAATCTCTAGTACTAATAATGAGTCTGTAACCCAGATTAATTAATATTGCATCATATATTTTATTACAGGACCACTTATAAAAATCTTTTTCTTATAGATTTTCTGTAATAATAAATTATACCAGACCTTAACATTTATGATTTGCGTTTGATTGTATCTCTCTATCCAATATATTATCTGTATTTCATTGCAAAGTACCATATATATTCTTCAATATGAGCAAATTAATTGATCAGTAATAACACTTTCTCAAAGTCACACTATTCATCCCTCAAGCAACAAACAGAGCTTTACAAATCTTGCTTTTGCTTATTTTAGGGAAGGATCAGAACATTCACGGCAGTACTTATGTTTTAACTAATTCATCATTAACTTGTGCATTTTTTATGAAGAAGATCCTTAAAAGAAGTAAAAGCTTGGAGTTCTGACTTCAAAATCCATAATTTAACGTTCATGGGAATGTGGAGTTATTTTTCAAACTTGGCTTATTTTCAATAGCAACATCTACAGAGAAAGCAAAGTTTGAAAACTTTTCCTTTCAAATGCTTCGGTTTATCTGAGTAGAAACAACTTGAACAGACTATTTGAGGGAGAAAGGACTTTTTTTTTCATATTCTTGCATCTGGGAAAAAGGAAGAAAAGACAAAAATACAGAGAGGATAAAAAATTTGAGCTGAGATCAAGAAAGAAAAATTGTGAAAATTATGAACACTGGAAAAGGCTCTCAGATGTATGCAAGAAACTAAATTATATATATAAGAATGAGAAAATACATTTATAAATACGCTCTTAAGAAGATGGAAGTTGTTAAGAGAGGATTTTATGGCTGCCTCAAAATGATGGCTCACAGTTGATGATTTTTCTATCAAATGTGACATAATATATACAGTATATGAAAAGATGCTAAGAAGCCAATAAGCAAATAAATAGCTGCTTTCCATCTACTTTGATAAATATGTTTATCAGTGATGTTTTTCTTCTCCAGTACAATTTAGTTATTTTTGTTGTCATCCCCCTCATTACTGGAATGTTTTCCAAAATTTCTTGAATACTGAACCAAAACTGTCCATGTGGAATAGGGGAATCATTCCACACTTGTGTTTGTTAGGACTGGAGATGCCATTTTAAGTACGTGCTGTAACATTTACAGCACAATCAAGATTTATTAAAACTACTCCACAGAGCACCATTGTGAAGAATTTATGAACTATAAAACTCCAATAAAGGTCACTTGAGATGCAAAAGTTTAATTTGGAGTATCATGTTATGGTGCAGTACTGCTAAACTTAATGCTTGTTTAAACAATCAGCTTGAGACAATATTTGTCTCAGAATGTAGGTTTTATTAAGTTCAGTAAAACAACTTAATATTATCTCTTTTTTCTGCTTCATTTTGATTTTTAAAGGTTTGTTCACCTTTTTATGTCCACTGATCTATTGCTTTGCTTTGGTGAACATAAGCGTAAAGCACAAGAAGATTTTTTTTAAAGTATTATTTAATAGAACTGTGCATACTTGTATTGTTATAATTATATTGAGGTTTAATAGTCCATTTCATAACGTTTGTTTTCTTTAATTGCCAGCTGCAAAGGTTTAGCCAAGCTTAACTGTCATCTGTGAAATGAAAAAAAAAAAAGGAAAAATTTTCTTAATACTTATTCAGGGCCTAAAAATTGAAGTTAAAAGAGAAACTGCAATTTGTAGATAATAATGTAGAATTGCATGTGAATTCCACTGGATGAAGAGCAAATTCATTAGTTGTAAATTAATGTTGTTTGTAAGTTTTAAAGGCAAAGTTTCTCTTTCTTCCACCAATTTCTCTAATTTTTTTTTTTTGTTTTTCCAAATCTCAAACACTTGGAGAAACCCTTTACTCATCTAGTTAAAAGCAGAGAGAGAATGCCTTTAAACTCTGTGAGGCAGCAGGAGCCAAAAATATGCAAATTTGATCGTGAAACATTTATGATTTGTCAACAAATATTGTTTCCTGTTAAAATTGGCAGGGGTGATTAGTTGCTTTCTCTTAGTATGTTATTAAGGATTTAGGAGGTTTACCAAGGGAAGCTGAAACTGGTAATCCCATCTACCTTAATGTAGAGCAAGAGCTGGTCCCAAAAGAAGCAGTTATGAAAAGCCATTTTGTGTAGGGTTAAAAAAAAGGCATACAATTATTTGCATGTCAATAGAATCAGGCAATGTTTTAAAGATCTTTGAGGTGATTTGTCTTTCAGCATATGGCTGTACAACATAGACACCAATATATCTAGAATCAAAATCACAGCAAAAGGACTAACAACCAGGAATAACATAACATATAAGATTTACATATTTTAGAAAATTGAAGAAATCTCGACTCTCTGAGCTCATTTTTAAAGGAATTTGCACAGACTCTACTTTTTTCACCAGATAAATGAAGATTTGATTTCTAGTTTTCTTTTACAATAAAATATTTTTATTATGTTATGACTCAAATATATGGGAAAAAATATCTCCAGATTTAAGTGTGTTATGGAGCAGACAAAGAAGACAAATAATAATAACAAAATAATAAAATATGATGAGAAAGGATGTGAAAAAAGGAATGCTGGCTGTGATAGTCACACACTGCCTGATAGAATGGACCTAAGCCTTTGGCAAGATTTGTTCATCAATGTTTAATTACAGAAAATCTAGTAATCAAAAATGCACATGTGGAAGATATACTGCAACATCTATTTGAGATAAAGGAAAGGGTCATTAATTTTAAAAATAGGAAAGACAAGAGCTTGTGCCATCTACTGTTGATTCTCTACCAGTGTGAAGCTCTGAAGTTAGACATGCTTCCTCTTACTTTCAGTACAACAAATTGCCTGTGGTCTTCGATGTGTTTCTTCAAGTGTTAAATTAATAAACCAGTTCCCAAAGCTGTCAGTGAGAAATGCCCCTGCATGTTCATTTTCAGCATGAGACAACATTCACCCTGCAGACTCAGCAGTCTGCCTGGGTCAGGTCTTCTGGTTTTGACAGGGACCATATTCAAAATAAGTGTATTTACTATAATAAGAGGAACTTGTTTGTTTGATTTTTTTTTAATCTTGACATAGCAAGTACAAATAAATAAGCATGTACTGCCATGAAATATTTAATCAGAGCCATAAGAAAAAGTAATTTCCTGAGGTCTCTGAGAAGATACTTTTAAATATATTCTGCCAACCCTTTGATAAAGCTTCCATTTAAATTTCAAGTTACCCAAGGAAGCTATTTAGGTTTTTTTAATGCCGTTTTATATTTCAAGGGAAAAATAAGTTTGTGTTTACTTATGAACTGCATACTAAATTCTGCACACTAGGATGTTATTTTTGTTACTAAAAGACCTCATGCATACATTCCTCTATGAATCTACAGTTCAACTGAAAAGGGTTGTTTTACTGATAGCACACTGACAAATATGACTTCATGATAAACATATGAATTTTGTGCTGCTTTCATGTTCTACTGCCTAAAAGTATCTGTTAGATTCACCACAAAAGTAACCTAGAAGTAAATATTAACATTTAAGATATTAGCCTAAGAAAAATGTGCACTTTTGCAGATAAAGAACAAGTACTTTAAGTTGACTTACCAAGACAACTCATGCATTACACATTTTTAATAGTACTGTGTTTGTAGCATAGCCCTGGATTTTCTCACACAGTTTCACAGATATGTGAAGAGTTCATGTGGTAGGTAGTCTTCATTGAGACTGTGGATTAGGCCAAGCACATGCCTATAAAGTGTTTTGAAGTGAAAATGGACAAGGTCAAATACAGGAGATGATTCAGGGGGAATTTTACGGTTAGAACCCATGGAGATAATATTCTTTATGTAAGAGCCTCTTCTATACAAGGCAACCAGGACTTAGTGGTAGATAAGGGGCAGACTTAGAGTTTAGTGCCCATTGATAGGATTAAAATGAGTTTGAAGGCAGAGACAGAAATTCACCGGATGCCAAGTGAGTGAGTAAGATGGTAAAGAAATATGAACTGAAGTAGAGCATAACTAATTCATGAAAATAGGTTGCCCATTGGAGGCTATGATCAACAAATGGCATCAAATTGAGAAGGATGAGAATTCAGAAGAGGCTGGAGAGCTTTGAGCAGACAGAGATTGTTAATACCAGAACGAGTACTGCAGAAAGCACAAAGGGAAATCAGTGGTAAAGAAGCTAAGGATACAGAACCAATTACAGACAAAAAAATGTAATTGGTGAGGATAGAATGAAGAGAGGACTCTGGATTCAAGACAGAAATCTTGAATGGGTCATTGAAAGTGTCTGCCTTATATGACATGATGGTGAAGAGGAAATAGATGCTGGTAGAAGCTAAAAAGCAAAAATGAGCAAAGAGAAGCACTGTTACTCTTAAATCTACTAAACTTTTTAATCTTGAAATAAGGTGATGGACAGAAATCAGCTCAATTAAGAACCATATGAAAAGCTTAAGGGGAATAATTATTCATAATTTTTCACACCAGAGGAAGCAAATTTTAGTCAAGGAATTATTGGCACTAGTTTAAAACAAACAGGAGGTACCTTTCACGTAGCAAAAAAGGTATTATTGAACTCTTTGATCTCCATGGGAAATTATGGAGGCTGAACCATAAGTAGATTCAGAAAATATTTGGAGACATTCACAGAATAAAGGTTTTCATGGTCTATTACGTATAATAATGCAAATTACAACTCAAGGAGGAAGTTCTACCAGGCTTCTGTTTATCATATGTTCTTCAGTATCTGCTTACAGTAACTATGACATACTTGGACACTGGGTGATTGACTTATGCATTCCCTCAAGTCTCTCTCCTTGCTCATGTGCAAGGAGAGAGGGACACACACACACACAGAGCATGGAAAATTACTTTTATCAAGCATTGTGTTCACATTGTTAACAAAAAATATTTTTTTAGTTTTAAGAATGCAATCATTGCCAAAGGTTTCTAAAGTGCAGAATCTCAGATGCTGAGCCCTGTTGGACCTATCATGGGAGGACTCAGCCTAATAATAGGAGAATGATGATGCTCTCTGGCACAAAAAGTAAATACATACTGCCTCATATATGAAGGCTGTGAAGTCAGGTGGAGGAGATAAGTAAGGAGAGATGAGTTGAAAACATGAGGTGTAGACCAGTAGATAAAATCCAAGCAGCTGAAAATGGCTAGAGTCTCTGTCTCTACACATATCTGTGGGGAAAAGTTCTGTGTATAGATCATCTTTCACCAATGAAGTGAAGAACAATTTCTGTTTTAGTGCAAAAACCAGTCTTTTAAATCACTAATTGCATTTAAACTGAGCTGAGACTGAGAATAGAAAGATGGAGGGAATCCATGGTCCATAAGAGAACTCAGTATTTTAAATAACTATGTGTAGAGGAAAGGCAAAATTCTGTCAAAATTATTGAAGCTTTTTTTTCAGCAGAGAAATACATTGCTCTTCTATAAATAGCAGGCCATTCATAAGCTTTTGCTTAAAATGCTAGAATAGCTGTGCACAATAGGTGTGAAAAGACATATTCTCTCTTGATTTTTATTTTTTGAGTCACAGTATTTTTTATTACTGGTAACTATGTCTGACCAGTTTTGTTGTAATAGTTGATGCGTGATATTGATCAACTCAGCAAAAACCTCCTTTGCTCTGGGGGAATGTGTTTAACTACAACAGAACCAGCTAACTGTCCTTTATTCAAGATCAGAGGATGTATAAGCTATTAGTCACTGTTATGGCCCACTACTTCACCATTCCATGCCTCATGCCCCAGAGCAAAGCCAAGAACAAGTACAACAAATGTACAACTTACAAGTATATGTGATTCATATTAGCAAAGAACAGAGGAACTACAGTAATAAATACATTGTAGACACAAAAAGAGCCATTTTCATTTTAAATTTTGCATCAGAATCCCAGAATGAAATATCGATGAAAGATTTTCATGAAAACACATAATGAGCCTCAAGTTGGTCATTAGGAAATATTCAATTTTTCCCATATGTCTTTGGCTAAAGTATACAAATTTTTTTTGTCACATAATAGCACTTGTTCCTTACATTTTCCCATAGGAGTGTCGTGCATGTTTTTTGTATGTATACAAGTCAAAATATTTGGTTATATGTATTCCATTATATTTGAAGAATATTGTCATATATTTCATCCTCTGTGGTGTTGCAAATGAGTGGTTTAAGGTCATTTAAAGAATCACCTCAAAAGTATCAGCAAAAGCAGATTTAATATAAAAGTGGAAGTATGACAAAGTTCATTGGAAAGGTTCTCTCTACTGCTTAGGAGATGCTTAAAGCACACAAAGAAAAAGCAACTTAAAATCTAAAATCAATCCATCTAAACCAAAATCAACCTCTGTGGAGGCTGGAGGAGGAGGGAAGGAGAATGGGATCTGGAAGCCAAGGATGAAAAGGAATAAGAAAGACCCTCCCTTTGCTAAATTGAGCTCTGGACTTGACTAACTCTTTAGGCCTAAATTTTTAACAGTGCTAAATAACACTTAATTGATAACTTAAATTACCCAGTTTAACAAAATATTAATACAGAATTTACTGTAGCACAACAGTATCTCATGGCCCAACATACTAATAAATCTAAAATACTAGAATCTAGGAGAGCAACACTTATTTGCTATAGAGTATTCACACTTGTAAGGACATAGATGTAAAGAATATGTACAAGACACACCTGTGAAAAATTCCCCTCAAACTCAGTGAGTTACTCAACATTGGATGCCTTTGCATCTTCTCGACAGCAAAGAGTTGAGCCTTGAGGAGTGGGGGTATCAGCCCAGGCTCCATCAGTGGTGTTTGCATCAGTCCTACAAGTATAGCAAACTTGAGGGTTTGCTGGCTCTGTGAGGTGCCCGTTCAGAGTGGGATTGCTGTTTGCAGCCTGGCTGGTCCAGGAGGGCTCAAAGGTCTCACTTGGGACTGCTTTTTATTGTGTCATAAGAGAGTGGGCTTTAGTCACAATGATTTTTAATTCTGGCCACAATTTGGGTAGGTAACTGTCTTTAAAAGTTTGATGACAAAAAAAAATGTTTTCCCACTTGGTTTGATATTCAGGGGGAAAAAAATGTTTTCAAGGTTCATCATTAAAAAACAGGAGCTCATTAGACAGCATTAGTTCCTAGTTGTCTAGTTCCTAAACACTTTCTGATAAGCTCCAGAGGAGCTCACCCCTGGTGCTGTTCATCAAGGCCAAGGCCTAACAAGCATTTCTGAGATCACAGTGTGGCCTGGGGGAGGTCACACTGCCACTCATGGTCATAAATACCTAGTCAGTGGAAGAAAAGTGGCTACTTCTAGAAACCAAATCAGGCTGCTCTGCTCTGCCTGTACCCACATGGAAGAACACAGCACTCCTGCATTGCACGCTGCTGTATTATACAAAGTAAGGGTTTAGAGAATTCAATGTGGGGTTTAATAAAAAATATTCCTTTTCATGCAAGTCCTGTATAAATGCCAGAACTGATGTTTTTAGTGAATTTTCTCATGAAGGTCCACAAGAAAGTGCATTGCATCATCTTCTAAAACATCCTCACATACATTGTGTGTAATATACATTTTTATTTCTAAAGACTTTTCTATTTCAGTGAATTCACACAGTTTATTATTTGAAAGCAATGAATGAGAAGAAATATTCCCAGGAAAGTGTAAAAAATGCAAAAGGTTGTTAGTTTGCAAAACTTTTGTTCAACATCACATAGTTTTAAATTGTAGCCTTGAAAAGGTAATTGAAAAATACAAGGATTAAAATGGAATAGCATTTTAATCATCAGTACATACATATGGTGTATCAGACCTCACACTCTGAAGACAGAAGCATTGTTATTTGTAAACCACAGTAAATGTCTGTATGGAAAATGGCTGGAAGGTGAATTAATATCCACGTACAAAATTACGTGTTAGCAGGGCCTCCAGCTGTTTTAAAGCATCTGAATAAGTGTCTTAGATTCTGGGGCTTTTAAATCCACTTTATCTTCAAGATAAGAACAAAGCAAAAGTTGATTTCTCTGTGTGTCTCTGTGGGTTTGTGTGCCTGTGTGTGTCTGAGTACATTGGCAGTAGGAGGAAAGAAATGAAGATATGCCCTTTTGAGCATCCCTCATTTTGTATCTTTTATAAAACTTTGTATTTACTTTAATGCTTAATAATTATTGACAATAATGCTTTAATTACAATATATGTCTTTAATCCACTTGACTGTTTTCTATCCCTGACATAATTTGTTTTAAAATTGATTATCTTTCATAGTCTATTTATTTCTACCTTCTAATTTTCTTTCTGTCTTATTTGTGACAGAAATAAAGAACTTGATAAATAAATGCTAGTCTGATTAGTTAAATAAAACAAAAATATTTTCCCTTGACCTTTACTGTACTTTAAGGTTTTTCTTGTTTCTTGAAGGTGGAATATCCAATTATAGTAACAAAATCTACACAAAATGCTTGTCTCCCTGATTGTCCCAGGACATGAATAGCACTCCCTCCTTGGCCTTCTTTAGCTTAGTCAGTAATTCTAGGACATTGAAAGACTGTCTTCTGTGAGTTAGCCTCATAGAAAAGAGCCAAACCAATCAGTTTTCACTCAAACATCTACACATCCATTTAACATTTACAATTTAATGATCAAGAATGCAGCCATACATAAGTAAATTGCATGTGTAAAGACGGCAAAATAACAGCCCAAAGTCAACAGATTTATCCAGAATCTCTGAGACAAAACACTGTACCAAAGAATGCAGGAAGAAAAGGGATCCTGACCCAAGAAATAGAATCTCAATGACCTTTTTTTTTTAATTTTAAATGTAATCCAAATTTGTTCTTGAGCAGATCACTCTAGGTCTCAGTCATGCTCTGATCATTTACATAACCATGCACACAGAGAGATAAAAACTGTGGGGAGGAATCTATTCTTTTTTGTGAAGCTGTACAATGAATGTAAACTGAGATTTTATCACAGCTGTCTTATAAACTGTAAAGTAAATAAAGAAAAATTCACAAAATTAAATATATTGATTATAAGCAAAATCAGGTGTCAATATTTCCTTTTTGGTTGTTTTAGGGTTTTGTCTTGTTTTCCTGGTGAGAGTTTTCATTAGCTAAACATTTTATTGTCTTGATCTTGTGCCTAGGGACACCCCAACATTTTTCTCATGAAAACAATAAATTTGAATCATCACAAATATTAGCATGCATTTCAGAGCTAGGCATGGGTGAGATAGAGATGTAAGGCAAGAATCCTCAAATTTGTTCAGCAGTGCTGAAATGAGTAACAGGCGGCAGGAAAAATGCAGAAAGATGGCATGTCAGTGGAGACATCTCGCATCTTCCTCTGAAATTGCTGTGAGACCATGCAGATGGAGGCAGCAATGAAGAGGAGTGTTTACTTTATTTATTTTATTTATTCTCCCCTTTAATTTCCCATTCCAGAGTTTGTTCAGCTGAAGACTGTAAAAATGTATTGTTTTCTTATAACTGCAAGTGCAAAAAGACAAATTTTCTGAACAGTCACCTTTTCCGGCAAATATAGGCACAGAGCTGCTCTAAAATGTACAAATCTTTAGTATTTACATTTATAGATCCTGAATACCACAGAATTTTACCACATAGTGAAGAGTCAGATATTGCAGTTCCTAGAGAAATAAGACTCCCATTGGCATCAACAGGGTTTTGCTTGAGGTCAGAATGCAGGATCAGACACTAAATCACAGAGCTGCTGTCAGACCAAGCCAGAAACAATTTCAATACATCACTTCTTCCTGACTATATTTCAAAAGCAGTGGGACTCACCCATCTGCTGCTTAGAGTTTTTTTTTTAATAAAGAAATATAAACATAACTGATTGAGACATCTGTGTACTTCTATCTCCGAAATTAAGTAACATGGGATATGAATATGACATAATGTTCAGTAAGTTTCCTTAATGACTTTATTTTCCTTTGTAGACAGCTTCGGTAGTCTCTCTAGCTAAAATATTACAAGCAGCTCGGTATTTCAAAATTAATCTCTTTGTGATGTTTCTAAGTATCTTTAAAGATTTTAAATTATAAAAAAATCCACAAGTATTATTTTTGCTTTCTTCTCTTCATATTTTGGATCTTTTTCAGTACACCTTTTTTCCTGTGAGTATAATTAAAGAAAGAACTGAAAGAACAATAAAATTAGTTAATAGAAAACCTAAGTACTGGGAACAATAGTGAAAAATAGGAGGAGATTACATCAAACACTACTGATGATGACAAGTTGATCAATAGAGCACAAGCATTTACACAGTAGCATATTGTGTTCATATAGTGACATACTGGGCCACACAGAATTTGCAGACACTGTGAGTTTTAAGCTAAATGGAGAGAGAAATTGGTAAGCAAAGGCTTCAAGAGCAGTAATGTCTGTCAGAGAGGTGAAAAAGAGAGCAGTATAAGAGAGTGGGTGTACAGATGAGAGATCAATTCTGAGAGAACTGAGGTGGGAAAACAGAGAAGAGCTCAACTCTGCCACACAGACCATGAAAGGGCAGGGAGAATAATTGTTTGTGAAAGATGCTAACCAGAACCAAATAAATTTGGGACTTCCTGAAAAGCAAAGTGTAGAGAGATTATAATTTTTTTTTCTTTTTGCACACTGCAGTCCTGAAGTAACAGTTAGTTGAAACAAGAAGCCTTTTTCATCCACATGACAACCAGACAAAAGTATAATGATAATAAAATAGAGCTGGACACTTCTCTAAAATTCACCATGAGTATCAGGAGTCATCTTAAAATAACTCTCAGCCACTTTCTGCATATGTGTTTAGCAATGGAAATGGCATAGAAGGAAAAAGTCTAAAAAGAACAGTTGCCCATACACAATAAAGTAAACACACTTAAATATTTATAATTTTTTCTACTGTATATGATATACAGATTGTTTAGAAGTGTTTACAATTCTCTTTAGTGTGTGTAAATGAATTAATCAGAATAGCTCACAAGATTTCAACTCAAATATCAAGATTTTAAATGGCAAAATTTGACGGTTTTTGTAAGTTAATATTTTTTTAATTTAGTGTGCATGTGAATCAGACTATTTGGATTTTTTAAGATAACCTCCCTTAAAAGCTACATGAAAGTCTCCTTACTCATTTGTAATGGCCTAACCTAGTTTTAACTAATTGCTGTTGCCACAGAATTTATACACATCCTTACACTGTGTCATATTTTCAAATGCAAACAAGATACCTGCTGAGTATTAGCTTCAGGAAGCATTTCAGATATAAATCACTGAGTAAATATCCCTACCATTCATGTGCAACTTAATTAATCTTTTAAACAGTCTTTCTCGGATCTTCCCCTCTTTTAATTTTCTGTTAAAAAAAAATTGCTGTGTCTCAATTTAATTTGCAGATAAAATGCAGGTAATAAACACCCTATATGCTGTGACTTGAGGTCCTGAGAATGCTTTATTAGAGTTGGGGCAGAACACAAGACTGGTTGCACATCGTAAGTAAAGCTTTTCAGACCCAAAGGGTTTTTACTGTTTTCTATTTTATTTCTTTCTCAAGCCACATTATGTGGATATAGCCCACATAATATACCTGATTGGGGCCCAATTTCTCAAAAAAAAAAAAAAAATCACATTAAATTTAAAGATACAATTACTGAAACAAAGTCATCTGTGAACTTGCAGTTCAAGAGCTTCAGGCTTGTCTGCCATTGTTACAAATGTATTCATAATACAAATAATGTAGAGAGGTCAGAAGTGATATTTCAGCTTTGAGAATATTGCTTAGCAAACATGCCAGGAATTTCTGCTGCATCCTTTGCGAATTTTTGCTTTCTTCTTCTTTGGATGAAGTGTAGAGCATGTGCACTGTAATTCTCACTCTGACTGTCACTCACAACTAATTGTGCTGAAACACAGAAGATGTGTGTTGAGCTGGTTGCTCATATCTCTGAAGATAACCCCTACAGACATATTAATCTGAAAGTTCCTATGTGGATATACATGAATTAACTAAAGACAGTGGGATAAGCTTGCCACAGACCAAATACCCTGCTTTGCAGAAGTTATGTTTTACAAATGTAATCTGCCAGCTTTAAGGGTTTAATCCTACACATCAGAGGTGCTGAGCATTGCTTGTATAAGCATGAGATAAAAAAGGATGAGCTGCAAAGTGGGTACAGCAAAGCTTAGCAGGAAAGCACTGCTACATAAATGTCAGCTTGTTCCAGTCTAGTGACAGATGTTAAGGCTAAAGATGAAAAAGAAGAGTTTAGTCCTTGCTGGCAGTTCAAAATGATACTTGAGACCATGTCTCACAGGCACGCCAATCACCCCCATCTCTACTGTGTTAACCAGGAGCGAGCCCAGAAGTCTGAACAATTTGCTGTAACTATTCAATACTTTGGTCCTTGTGGGGACACACCTGTGAAAACAACGAAACAGTGATGCTCATGCTTCACCTCCTTCTCTTGCTATTGCATACAGCACAAGGACAAAAGGGAATATTTATCTTCTTATAATTTATTTATTTATTTATTTCACGCAGAGACAATTATACTGTGAAATTCCTGTATCTTTGGCATTACTACTGTTGGCATGTGGAGTGCCTGTTTAGCATTAAGCATGAATGCCTTCCTTTGAAAGAAATTTCTCTTTAATTTTTATACCTTCTTTAAAAGCTCTCTCAAAAGCTCTAGGCCAAACAGCCATTTGTCATTTTCATGAATAAGGTATCTCAAATAAGGTGATCCCAAGGCCCCATGGTTACTTTTGAATTCTGCATAAATGTTAGAAGAATTTGAACTCCACTCACAAAACACCATGTCCAGTGGATTTTTTGGGGGGGAGGGGAGAATCCTGCAAATACCATAAGGGAAATATTTCTGCAAAATTTCTAGATAGTGGTGTATGGGTGTGCAGTTGTACATATATTCATTTCACTTAATTCACAAGGCAAAATCTTGCTATTGTCCTGGCATTTTAATCTCATTCCAACTGTCATTTTAGTATAAAAATGTAACTATTTGATCTCAATACAAAGTAGGATTATGAAAAAAATTCTGTCACAAGTTTCAGCCCAAATTGAGCATGTCAGAAACATTTGAACCCATTAGAATGTGAGTTAAATATTACAATCTCAATTGTTCAGAACCTTACATTGACAGTTGTTACTGTCTTTTTTTTATTCCAGGTTCAGAAAGAGAAAAAAAGTATGAAACAGAAAGAGCCAAAAGAAGTAGGTCTGAAGCAACTTGTTATCACAAAATATTCACAATTCAGGTTAGTAAAAACCAGGATTACTTCTGCTAAGATATAAACAGAAAGCAAACCACAATTTTCCTGCCAAGGGTCAGTAAGCATATTTGTTTCTGCCTCTGAAAATGATCTTTCCTCACAAACTTCTTCACTGTGACTTTCAGCCTGCAATAACTGCTGAAACTTTTGGCACTAGTATATAATGACCACGTCCTCACCAGCCTTTGCTTTCTCAATGTGTCACCTGCCTAAAACACATCCTGAAAACAGTGTTTTTCCTGCTTGAATTCTACCATATGCCATAGGTTTTTCCACACTTACTGTATAAGATGTCTGTCTAAAATATAAAATCCATCCATTTCTCTACTGAAAGTATTTTCCCAATGCTGTGTTTGATTCACCCCTAGGGAAATCCACAATTCACTATTATGTGCATCACTATTTTATATTTCCTAAATAAAAAGATAATAACAAAACCACTCACCTCTTCTGTGGACACTGCTGACAATCACCTCAAAAAGACTACAAAGATAAATCTTGTGTAAGTAAAGAAGTTTGAGATCAGATCTGAGAGAAAATTGTTTTCTCAATCCACAGTGCTCTCTATCATTCTTTTTTCTTAAGTTTACTCAGGATCTTTTAAGCTGCCAAGAAAGGCTTATGCAGTAAAGAACCATGAACCCAGACTAAGCTCAGAGGGTATAGAAAATCCATGATAAAATCATGTTGTCTAAAATTGTTGCTGTAGGGTTCAAGCTTGTGTCTTGCACAACATAGGTGATGTTGTGGTTTAATCCCAGCAAGAGACCAAGCACCAGGCATCCTCTCACTCCCTCCCCCCTAATGGGATGGGGGAGAGAACTGGAAGCGTAAAAGAGAGAAAACTCATGAACTAAGATGAAATAGCTTAATATGTACAGTAAAAGCTGCATGCACAAGCAAAGGAAAATATTCATTCATAACTTCCCATGGGCAGGCGAATGTTCAGCCATCCTCAGTAGCACAGGGCTCGATCACACTTAATAGTGGCTTGGAAAGACAGAACACACCCACTCTGAATGTGTTCCCCCTTCCTTATTCTTCCTCCAGCTTTATATGCTGAGCATGATACTGTATAGTATGGAATATTGCTTGAGTCCTTTGGGATCAGCTGTCTCGGCTGCATTCCCTCTCAATTTCATGTGCACTCCCAGCCTCCTTGCTGGCAAGTGCAAGAAGCAGAAAAGGCCCTGACTCTGTGTACAGGCTGCTCAGCAGTAATGAAAACATCCCTGTCTTGTTTACACTGTTTTCAGCACAGTTCAAAACATAGCCCCTACACACTGTAAAGAAAATTAACTCTACCCCAGCCAAAACCAGCACCAGTGAATACCAAGGCTGTTCTTGTACTCTTGTACTCTCAATTCTGTTCTCATTCTCTGCTCACATTTCCTTTCCTGTGATGATATGAACTGTCCTTTCCACCCTGGATCTAAGGAAAAATGTTCTTAGTAACTCCGTTGAAACTTACATTTTCCTTAAAAATGCATAAATTATGGTTTCATTTTAATTGTTAGAATCACTTGTGATTATTAATCTATCACAGTTTTAGGACAAGAACAATAAAATTGTCAAAGAAGGCAGACAGGCTGGCATATTTAAGGTTCTAGCCACATTACAGAAGGAAACCCTCTAGGTTGATGTTTTTAACCATAAAATTTCCTTTGTGGAAAGTGTGCAAGTTTTATTCCAGTATTTTTCAACAGGTACAGTTATTATCTACATTTTGAATGCAATTATTATGCAAAAATTTCCTAAACCAAGAAAAAAAGGAGAAGGAAGAAATGTGCCAGTAAGGAACTACTAGTTTAGTTGTTCAGATCTGACAGATTTAAAATTAGTATTGTTGGAGTTTTTGACAAAATAGTGTTTATTCTTTATTGTCTTTATTATATTTTCAGTTTCATGACTGAAGAGAAAAATCTTACCTCCTTGATTAAAATGCAGCAGAAATGCAGTGGATGTAGTATAAGAACTAGCTAGAACTCTTGAGTTAAGGACTCAAATGATGTTTGCATGTATTTTTGGCAGTATAAATAGAAGAAGAGTGGAGGCAGAAATAGCAAACAACATAGAAAACAAAAATGCAACAATTACAGTCAAAGTGGTGTAAAATAAAATGGTATAGTGCAGAGTAAAAGTAAAGTTATGAGAAGGACAGAGAATCTCTGTTCCACCATGAGCAAGGAAATTCTGATTTCTCTGAACATAGAACTAAATGCTAAGGCTATGAACAAGCCACCCTGTAGTTTTAGAGTGAATATAAAGTGAGAGTTGCATACTGAATACAAATGCTAACTTGCTATAGATCATGCTGCCAGAGAAATCTGAAGTTAGTTGGCGGAGTGCATCCACCAGTGGATGGTATTCCTGCAGCAGGGAATCATTAATCATCTGCATAACTGCCTTCTTGCCACTGATGAAAGCCAGGTCTGCCATTCCCTGGCAGCATAGAAGGCTCTGAAGGCATGCATACCTGAAGGAATGAAACAGGATAATTTGTTCAATAGAATCACAAGAAATAAAAATAATACCTTTTGCTTATATCACACTGAAAATGGGGCTCAGATAGTCAAATTTTCTAGACTGGATGACGAACTCATGACCTATTAATGTAAGGGAAACAGAAGGACACATCCATATGACATCAAATAAGAATCAGTATGAAATAGGACTTTTAACACAGATGAATTGATAAAATCACAATCATGCTACCTCCTTTCTTTTTCTTTTCTTTTTCTTTTTTTTTTCTCCCCTCTAGTACCAAGATTCAACTGTACAAGAAGAAAGAGGAAGCAACAAAAACCTGAGCTCACATTAATACAACAGGTTTCTCCACAAGAATCTTGGTTGAGAAACTGCTAGGACTTTGCTTCTAGGTATGCTATGAAGGAAAGAGAGAGACTCTAGTTTTAGAGAAGTTTGGAATTTAGAGGTGTCTATTTGGACTACATATATTTGGAAAAGGATTGGTTTAAACATATGAATTTCACTAGAGTGAAGTTCTTTGAATACATGCTGTGGTTGAAAGACTTGCTTGTTCAATGCTGTGATATATGTGGCAATCATGAGTTTGTTAACTATCTTTTTTATCTTTCCTTGCACGCCTTGCTCATATGGGTTCTTATTATTTAGGGTTTCTTTTCTAAATTTTTAAAGAAAATACTGAAATATTTGAAGTAGATGACATGTGAAATACCTAATCCATATTTCGAATAACATGGAAAATCTGTAGGCTAACAGCTGGAAGTATGCTAAATTTTATCTGGGAACAGGTCTTTGAGTGACTGAAGGAGTAAAGCTGACAACAGAATAAAGAAACAGACTCCCTGAGTGGACATTTCAGTTGTTACCAGAGTTTTGATAAGCTCATGCCCAGAAGACTCATTGAAGGATTGCCCACCTACACAACCTCTCAGTCACAGGAAGTCAATTCCACACTGAGTCTCAATACCCAGCTAGGAAACTCATAAGAAAATGTCTCATCCCAACACCCTGCAGCAATCCCACTGTGCCTGAAATTGGCTATAACACAACATTTATTTCTGCTTCGACGCAGCATTCAGTCTGAAACAGCAAATATCTTGTTAATTTGAGTACCCAACTTAATGATAAATCAGGACCGTGCTTTTCATGTGTGGAGAATAAAACTAAATAAGAGAGGGGTTTTCCCTTCTTTGCTTTTCTGTAATATTAGAAGTTATTGTCATGCCTAAGAAGGTAAGTTTTTCTCACATTTGCAAAAAAAATCAACTTCATCCTAATGTCCTAATGTGTAAGACAGTAGGACAGTAAATATTCCAAAATTCCACCCTCTGCACTCTTAAGCATTATTTGTAGGCCTTTGTCAGTACACCATAGGAGCCTTCCTGCAAAGCATTTTCTCCATGTGAAAATGGTGGCAGCTGATAACAGCATTCTTCCCTAGCACAGTCACAGAAATAGCAATGGGCACCCAGAATGAGGATGTGAGCAGCCGAAGAGGGTGAGGTGTGTGCCTCCTTTGCCACCCCACTGTGCTGCTCTGCTCACAGTGACAGCTCTGCTGCCTTACAGCTTAGCCCCATTCTCACATCTGACTCCTGGCCAGGACTGACTCCCTCCGCTGACTGGTACTGGTTTCTCAGGCAGCTGTCTTCCAACAAACACCCACAGCACATCCCACAGGCAATGGAGCTCCCTGTGCAGCCTCCATAAGGTGGCCCCAGAAAAGGGGCAAGGCCATGAAGTCCAGAGACTGGGCACTGGCATCCCCTGTTTGCATTAACTGACTGATTCAGATGACAAAGGCACAATTTGACAGAAGGCTTAGGGCAGTATTGAAGTGCTGAGGGGTCTTCTCTGCTCCTTAGAAGAGTAGTTTTGTACTATTGTTTTTGCATTAAGCCCTCTTTGGATCAGTATGTAATAACAGAGCGCTCCTTTGCTGTGATGATAAGCAAAAAACCCTCCTTTATTTTGTCCTTGGTAATTTGACTAGAGGAGTCATTACTTCTGGTTTTGAACTTCAAGAAATGCCATTTCCACCTGAATAAACTTAATTGCAGCACCCACCTTTTCCATTATGCCTTTTCAGATTACTCTTCTCTTTCTTTATAGATGGAATATTTCAAACAAAGTCAGTTTTTTCTCCCTTTTTCCAAAAATAACCTTCTAGTCCATCTCTAAACAATTAAATGTTCTGTGTAATATTAAGTGTGAGTTAAATTACTCACAAATACAGCCTTTTTGGTTTGGACAGTTAGTTTAGTTTTCTTATTATAATAGAAGGGTGGTTTAGGGATAAGGGTCTTAACAAAAGCTCAGGTAGATTTATATTGCCTTCAGCTATATCCATGTGAACTTTAATATTTGAAAGCTATTTTCTCTACAGAAATTTATTGATTTAAAAAACACATAAATTCACAAGAAGGCATGGTGAACAAAGTTGCTGTTATTTATGGATTTTTAAGATACAGTGTGCCACACCTGATTTTCAGAAAATTATTCATAGTTCGAATTACTTAAACATTTCCATATACTACCTTTCCAACAATGGCTCATCTCAAAGGAGGGTTTTACATTCTCTGTTGCTGGTCCTCCCTGTAGGCAATGTTTATATAATTCTCATTCCATTGTTGTAGAAAAATAATTTTCTAAAAGCAATTTTAAACTGCTCTCTTAAAAAAAATTACTTCTATATTGCTTTTAAAAATTCAATCTGTTTGTAAATAGGAAGGAGGTAGAAACTAAATGCTTCTAAGTTTTGATTTCTTTGACAAATGGTCAGTAATTGTAAAGTGGAATGACTATTCAAGTCTAAGGTTCTGATAGTAATGAGAAAAGGCAGAAAAAGTAGGTAGATTTCTGTGCACTATATGTCTGCTGTACCCTTGCTTATTTTTTATGTTCTGAAAAACATACACAATCCATCTCCCCAAAGCTATTTTTTAGCAGCCTGCTTAAATATGTTCAGCAAATACAGATAAGGAGTACCATGGGGTTTTATGATTGGAATGGTTTCAGCTCTGACACATTCTGAGCAATGTGCGCTGTAGTTTAAAGATTCATATTCCAAAATACATTTGCTGTAACAAATTTTTTATTCACAGATAAGTAAGCATCACATCACAGCAAGGATTTGACAGATAGAAAAATGCACTTCAGGTACACAAAGTGCATGACTTTTTCAGCACATCACCTGTCAAAAGGATAACAAGCTAAATTCATCTTATGATTGCTTGTTTTACTTTGCTTTTATTCAGAGGTAAAAGAAACAGTCTAGTTTAAATTAGTCAATACTCATGAAGGTACTCAACAGACAAGTGAGGAGAGTAAAATCTTCTGTTTATTTCTGTGATATTTTCACTGTATTTTTCAGAGAATCTTGGTATCACTTGTTGACACGACTAATTATACTCTTCACGCCCATTTTAAATGGAGTATCTAGTTTACAAATTGCTTGAGTACAAAGCTTCTACTACTCAATTAAATTTCTTGATAGCTAAATTTGAAAGAAATGCAATCTACTGTGTTTCTAAAGACAAAAGAAAGAAAAAAATGAGGCAAATGAATACAAATGATAATGCAAATTTTGCCAAGGAAAGCATTTTATTAAGGCATTTAAAATGCTCAACTAAAAACATCCAGTCACTGTAACATGACATCTCTCTGAAAACTGAGATCTTTCTAGACATTTGTGGAATCATTTTTTTTTACTTTTTCATTAGAAGAAAACTATTTCAATTATCTTCATGGAAACAGTTAATGAAGTTCATAGAAAATATAACAATCACACTTATATAATTTGCAGTTTCCATTAGCCATTGTAAATTTAAATATAGGGATGTTATTTTATTTTTGCGATGGAGCCTAATGTCAATAAATTTCCATCCTGATAGCTTGAATGTCACAGTTTTTTAATAGATTTTTCCCAACATCTTTATTGCCTAAAAACTATTGTTTCTACATATTCTGTGGAAATAGGAATAAATACATGAAAACGCCAAGCTCAGTTTTACTACTTTACATGCAAGAGAGAGGCATAAAGACTCCAGCATTAGAAAGAAATCCATTAATTCAATCATCCCCAAACACAGTCTCTTCTGAGAACACTCCATAACCAGAAAATAATGCCTTCATCCCTACCCAAATTTCAATGAACTCTTCAACCAAGTGATGCAAAACTGAGACAAATTGTACACCCCTGATGCTTTTAAGAGTAGCTGAGTTGGTAGCATCTTTATAATGCAATGAGTGAGTGAGACCTTTGCCCCTGCAATACCTTTCTAGCAGAACACTCTAAAAACAAGTCCAAGGCAAAGGCTAGATGCTTCAGACGCATTTTTTGGGCAGTACTGGGGAACAGAAAACATAGCTTTTGTCTCAGAAAACAGCAACACTGTGAAGTTTGTTTTCTCATTTTCAGTGAAAAGCAGGATAATGAACAATCAGCTCCTCCAGAAGGGAGAAATAGATAAGGTAGAGGAAAAAAATCCAAATACCTCCCTATGCCATGCAACAATCCAACAACAACAACAACAAAATGGCAGACTTATGAATGTACATATAACTTCTATTTTAAGAATAGGATAGTACAACTGAAATTCATGTTACTTAAATTATTTCAGACTCTTTTCGTTCCATTCTGTGTGGAATTTATTTCTTCTGACTGATGCCAGAAGAAGCCATCCATGCCTCTCATACTCAGGCCAGGACTAACAATCTTTTATTCTTTGCCCTGATGCCCTAAACAGAGCTTTTAATTTAAAATCCTGTTTTGGGAAAAAAAAAAAAAACATTTAAATCTAAGATTCCATGGCAATCAATTTAAGGGGTTTGTATATATATAGGATCTACATGTAACCAGATAGAGAGGGAGAGAAGTAGAAGAAAAGAAGAAAGGAAGGAAAATAAGTAGGTCCAAAACTGACACCATGGATCTTGAATCTATTCAGTACAAAAGAAAAAGGACAGATGTAATTCCCATTTTACTCACATAGGAAAATGAGTACTCTCACTCTCTCTCACGCTTTCTTTCTCTTTTCCTACCACACTCAGGTACTCTTTCTGTGTATGCGTGTCTCACAGTCACATGTAAAACCCTTACATACAACATCAAAAAAATAGCCCTATATTTCTGCTGTAACATCACAACTTCAAAGCCTTAGAGACCAGCAAATAATTGGAGTAAGAAGCTGTAGGAAGACCATGATACTAAGAAGAAAACTTCATCTTCTTAGAAGAAATATAAAGGTGAAGCTGACTGCTTAATTCTAAAATTAGTTATTCAAAAAGCATTCAATTGCCCTTTGCATCATGTGGAAAGTAAAAAAAAGGACTTCAGAGACAAAATATCAAGATACACTAATCAACCTGTCCTTCAAAAAAATTTTGATACTCTATCTCTTGAAATCTCATAGTTAATAATTACCAACAAAAGCTAATCAAGAAATGTTTGAACTCATTTTGTAGACTCACTTTACCATGTCAGCTCCCAGTTATTTGAATCCCATAACCTCTGAGTTAATTTTATGGCTATGGATATTGGGAAAAAATAAAACTGTATATAATTATGAATTACCAACTGATACAATCATTAATAGCATACATTTCATCTCACTAGTTATGTGTCTGGCAGTCTAATTGTTTGTAAACCTCAAAGCACATGTATTACTCGTTCAAAATTTAACAAACTCTGTTTAGCAGTTCAGCTGGGGTGAGATAGCCTTTAAAAATCTAATTAACGCTATTTTTTGTCTCTTTCAACTTAGATTACCTGCTTCACATGCAGTTAGCTGACTTATGGATAAAAATAAATTAACCTATTTGTTCTGCTTGTGAATGTAATTTCATCCAATAAATCTGTCTAAGGCAGAGTTCTTATCAGTGTATCCTTTTTCTTCAGGTATTTCCTTTCACCTTGAATATATGCATATATCCAATTTATGAGAACAAGGAAGCACAATTTCCAAGAAACACAGTTCTAGTATCCCTTTAAAGATTTCTGAATGACTGTGTGTGTGTACTGATTTAAGGCAAATTCGGGAAGAAACCTCCTAAGGGGCTCTCCCTCCCCTCCCCCAACCCGGTTTGGGAAAGAGTTCCTCAGAGAGAAGTGAATAGAAACTTGTTTATTAACAGCACTCCCCAAAGCACAATAAATTGAACAATACCCAATGACAAGAAGTTCATGCTGCTCTGGAGAAATGACAAATTTAGGAAAGAAGTCCCTCCTCTAGGTGATTGCTCTGTTCTCAGTTCTCAGTCCCTCTGGCTTTTGGAAAAGTTGATGTGCAGGGTAGATCTCAGTGGGCCAAGCCCCCCGGTGCTGCCCTGGGTCCTCACTCCAGAGTCCAGAGAGATTCGAACAGTTCCGAGGACAAGCAAAAAAAAAGAAAAAAAGAGAAAAAA
>VWYP01031393.1:108053-157802 GCA_013400435.1 Pycnonotus jocosus
TTCTCAAGGCCAGCAGGAGGATAGAGTATCTGAAAACAAACTGCGTGCCTCTCCCTCCCCTTTAGACACGATATTAAAGGTACAGAGTGTAATGTCCAGCATAAACCCAACAGACGATTGCGGATACAAACACCATAACGTCACCCTAGGACAATGTGTTAACATTATTGTGCTTCCATGTCCATCTACTAACGTGAAAAAGTTGCCAAGCAAGTAGAGACAACCTTTCAAGTAAGTATAAGACCAGGTAGGACTTCCACTGAGCAAAGGAAGAATTCAAATGAAACATCTTCTATGATGTATCATTTGGTTTCCTGTATGAGAAACTATTTTTCACAGGCTGACAAACTTACAGAGTGAATGAAAGTCTGCACGATAGGAGTGGTTTCACATTTGCTAGTTTTGTGTCTTGGTTAATGCACTAATTGTAGTGGTTTAAGTGTCTACTAGAATCACCTATTCTTTCCTTACTCTGAGGTAGGATTAGGAGAAAAAGCAAAATAAGCTCAAACTTTAAGGGTATAAAGATAGATTTATTAGCACACAGTAAAAGAAAAGAATGAGAATCAAAATGAAACTTTCAAAACACTTTTCTCCTCCCACAAACTGTTTCCTTTCCTATTGATTACATAAAGAAACAAAACCCGTGATTTTCAGCCAGTTTCCCTACTTAAAATAGTCTGTCATGAGTTCTTAGGGAAGGGAGTCTCTCTTAAGAACTTATATGGAGACATTGCCACAAGAAAACAGTCTTCTGGGGGCTCTCACATCACGAATCTGCAGCTGCCTGGGGGAAATTCTGCAAACTGTAAAGCCCTCCTATTCAGCAACTTCCTCAGTTAAAAATCACCTGTGGCTATCCGGATGCCTGACCTCTGTGGGCATCAAGAACAACATGATTAAAGGGAAACTGGCTTCTACTGTGTCTCAAATCCCACTCATAGGTACCCATAATTACACACCCTATCAGTCTACTGACAGGCATGCCAATGAACATTAGATTATCATTTTATTTTAATCTCTTTTGGCTTTGGCATTTCTCCATATAATAAAGAGATAAATATATTACAAAATTACATTCTCTTGACACTAGAATCACAATTCTCAGGACATTTTAATTTCCTATGAAAAAATTTGAAAAAAAATTACAGGTGGTTTTGCTGGAAAAGGAATCGATTTTCAAATGATTCTGTAAAATTTGTACGAACCAGAAGAATTTTTTCATATGATTACGGTGCAGTTTTTTCTTCATATTGCTAAGGTTAGAAACAAATTTAGAGTTCTGTGTGTGTTCCTTGCTAAACTCCCCAGTTAAGACACCTGGTTGGAATAATAAATAATTTGAAATTGAAATGTTTTGCTTAAGGTCCATGAAGGTTCTGATATTGATACAAAGAGCTATGGACTTCCTCCCCATAATCATGCCCAAACACAAAATGTGTGTGGCAACTTATAAAAATTCTCGGCCATTGTCATGGTTTGAGCCAATGANTGGTGATTTTCAGGTTTGTCTCCTCGCTGTTTGTGGGATTTGCTGCTATTTAGCAAGCTCTTGCCTTCTCACTCACCTGCATGCTTGTGTAGCAAACTTTTGGTAGGGAGGGTTCTCAGTCTGATCACCTCCCTGAAATAGTTCTTAATTTTGGTATGTCATTCCAGTACCAACACAACCAACACAGGAGTTCATCAGGCTTATTTTTTGACTGGTCTGAGTTATTCTGTGAATCTCACCCAGAGCTAATAGAAAAGAAAAAGTTGAGCATTGTCTAAGGCAGATCCTGCTCTTCCTTCTGTGGGTCTTTTTTTCCTATTGCACTGTTTCTAGCTCTGAGATGAATTTTTGCAGCTGCTTCATGAACTAGCCTGGTGAACTGCAGCAGAAAAACAACCAGAAGGAACAAAAGAGCAGGATGATCCTTTAACTTCATCCACGGATCAGTGAGGCTTGTGAGAGACATTAAACTAATTTACATAGGCTTTTATTTATAAAATAAAACTATTTCCATCAAATGAGAGTAAAATAAAGCTTAATATTGGAGAGATCCTCTCCTTACAGGAAACAATGGGTAAGTATTTTAAAGGAATAGCATAATAATAAGAAGAAACCCAAAGATTTCTGGGAAAAGTCACTGCAAATTTGGGGGCTGGTGTTTTTTTCCTAAAAGAAAAAGGATCTTTTTAAAGATGATGCAAGTGAAAAAGGAAACTTTGGTCTGCAAAGAAACTTTGGTCTGCATCTGGTATCTAATAAGAATTACAGTCTTACAGGTTTTTGTTTTTAAATCCATGTACATATTCAGTTAGGGCTTGTTATATCTGAAGTGTTTTTATATGTAACTAAGAAGGTGTGGATTCTATAGTTTTATGGTAAGGTTTAAACACAAACATGACTCTTTGAAGAAATTCAATACAGTCATAGGAAATACCATTCCCCTTATTTGACTGTGGACAGAAAATGCATATATTTTATACAGGATCATTTTCAATTAATACAGTACCTTCAGTTAGTTCAGTACACACTATATTTATACTATCCCAAAGCAGATGCAGAATAATGTGCCTGGGGAATTGAAAAGAATATTTTAGCTATGTTGAGTATTTTTTACATGTATCAAAATACACTTATTAAAGGAGAAGAGGCCACCTTTTTGAAACTCCTGGACAAACTTTGACATGCAGAAAAAAATCAGAAGGAAATAAGGTGGTTTTCTGAAAATCGTAAGATATGTTTAAAAATGCTAAAAAAATAGTGTTGTATTTAGCTGGGAAAAACAAAAAAAATATAAAGGAAACACTTTAGATATTAAAGAGTTACAGGTTCAAGCTCCTAGTGAACACAAGAACTCTCTGGGAAAGTAAAAACTGTCATTTGTCTCTGTAAAACAATTCACAGCAGATGAAAGAAGGGTAAATTTGTATTCAGCCCTTCCTCCTTTTCTCACTTTGTGAAAAGCAAACCACATCCTAACAACTCCTTAAAATACATACAGCCACTCATATGGTTGAAGCACTTGACCTTAAGTCTGACAACCTAAAAGCCATCTTCTGTCTTCTGTGCTGGAAATGCGGTTGGTTTCTTTGTCTGAGTGCTCACAAAGTATAGACATAGGTGTTGAAAGAGGACATGACTTGCAGCCAAATACTTCTTGAATGAAGAGAATTGGCACATTATCTGTGGGTCTCTTTCAGTTATTTGTTATTATAGAAGTAGCTCTAGCTACCTTTATCATAGAAAGGCTTACATGTTCTCTGAGGACCTTTCTCTTCACTATGTTCTCTGCATAATTTTCAGTTGCAATCACCATCACCAATAACAGCAGAATGCAGATCAACAAACGTATTTTTTTAATACTGAAGTACTCATCACAAATTATATAACTCATTGACCATAACGTGAAAATTGCAATATGATGCAATATTCATTTAAACTATACACCAATAAAAGAAGGGAAAATTTTCATTTGCTAAATGCAAGGATCATTACAAAGACATATATCAATTACATAATGACAAGCTTAGTTCTTAAATCATTTCACTCATCTCTATATATAATTTCTAACTATATCAATTCTTCCAGATGGTCTAATGAATGCTAACTATCTTTAAATGACCACCATTTGAGAAATATAACTCATTCCATCCCACTCCTTGGAAATGCAAAGATGCAATAAATTATGATATTATGGATTTACTCAAAATGGAGGACAGATCATGATACAGTCACCAAACCAGACAAAACTTATTCCCAGGGTAAGTGGTCCCTAATACCATATACATTTTTTGATTAGTCTTTCAACTACCATTATCAAAGTACAAAGATTTTTCTATCTTTAAAGGTATTTGACAAAGTGATAGAACATGTTAGACACAATATCAATATTCATGACTTTCTTGTCACTCATAACACACTGTAATAAACTAACAACTGTATCTCAAATATCGATGAATGGTCTTAAATTAAATATGACACATTGATGTAAATATGGTATGTTTGTTTCTCAGACTGATTTTTTGCTGTGGTAAACTCTGCATGTCAAGTCACCCAAGCTGCTGGTTTTTGTCTGGCTATATCAGAACTAGAGACATTGAGCTTTAAAATGCCTTTGCATGAAAAAAGCACATTTAACAAATCGAACATAAATACATTTTAAACAAAATACCAAATAAGTGAAAATTTTACCAAGCTAGTGAGAAAAGGAAAACATATTTCTGGGACCATATTTCTGGGACCATATTTCTAGATTGAAGCCCCATACAGAAAATGCTATGAGAAATATCTCTCTTCTAAGACACCAGTACCTCATTTCCTTTGCTAGCTCCCAGTGTGGGGCTTTTCTAATTGCAAGCTAAATATACAGAGCCAACAGATGAATTACATATTCCTGTTATTCCAAGTCAATTATGTCCCACTGGGTGAATCCTAGAATTGAGTTCATATACACTCTTAGGGTTTTTAATTTTTTTTTTTAAATTAAATTCCCAAAGTGCTTAATGAGGGAGTTTAGCACTTAACATTTTGTCTGTCCAGTTCAATGGCATCTTTACAGACCCCTAACTCCTCAAACACAGTCCTTATTGCCTCTTGATAACAGAGAAATACCGGGCAATCATGACTTGACTTATTGTATATATTAGTCATAATAAAGATTGAGGGAATAGTTTTTTCCTAATACTTTGGCTCTGTTTTAATTTAATCTCAATTGTTTCAGTTCACTTCCTTCCCAAAAACAATATGCAAGCTTGTGCTACAACTGCAGTTGTGGCAACTGTGTTTATAAGGAAAGCCAGCAATTATCTGTTTACCTAGGTGAGTGATCCTTACACTTTGTCTCTCCTTCTAGAAGTGCTTATTCCAAAGCATCTGTAAATGATGGAAGAGGAACAGTATGTTGATTCAAAACAGTGGCAGGTTGGTCAGTTTGGAACTTGAGATCTGAAGAGCTACCTATAGCTGGCCAATTTTGAAGTGTATTTTGAGGCACTTCAACATGGAATTATCCATTGAATCACACGTTTCAGATCAGACCCAGGAGTGCTGTTTCCCTACCTGAGCAAATCAGACACATTGCAGTCCCTTAATTTTTCTTCCTATTTTTCACAGTTCCAGTTTCTTTACTGATAGAGACACATTTGTTGGATACTTTTTTAGTTATTAATTATGCACATGTTTATGAGCAAGAATGTGAGCATTATGATATCCACGAAGTATATTGAGACATTTAAGTTAAACTAATTACATTTTTTTGTTGTTGCATTCATGACACATGGTTAAGGTTTTCACTTTAAATCAATGAACAGGAAGAAACCTGACGTTTTCCAAGCTTCAGGCAGGAACTAAAACTTGAAGCGAGTCTGGAAAAAATATCACAAGTATTAGAATTACCAGTTTTCAATTCAATTATTAAAGATCAGCAAACCATTTGGATTTCTTAAATACACAATTACTATTCAGTGTTCAGAACTCCAGGTTTTCTGTTTAAAAGAGCAGTAAATTTAGGGCTAATGATTTGCAAATAGTGTGTTATATTTTTCCATTTAAAAAAATGATTTATTATAATAAACCGCTGAATTTTTTCTGTTTCTTTAAGTCAGACACTGATATTAATGCTACTACTTTGCCTTAATGGAAATATTGGCAGATTTTAGGTTTACAAAGAGATTTAAATCTACAAATAAATACCAATTGTTTTAGATATAAATGGTACGTACCTAAGGGGGCAGCCAAAGAACTATTGGTCTTATTTATTTTCCAAGGAAATCCATGGCATTTATGGCAATAAAATAAAAAATACAGTTGATACCAACAATATGACATTTTCAAGGAACATATTTTACAGAGACCCTAGACTCTTTCAAAAATTGCAGAATTTTTTACCTAAAGTTTTCCATATTCCTTATTGAATTTGTGGATAAATATTAACATCACAAATAGAAGCAAGTAAGTATGCATTAGTATGCTGAACAAGATTTCTGTTGTGGATTAAAAGTGTGTTGTTATAATGTAAGTGCTAATTGACATTTAATTTGTCCATTAATAATGCTGCTAAATCTCTTCTTCCTCATTAAATGGTATAATATGCTAAACATAAACAGGAAAGATTAAAAAAAAAACCCAAACAAACAACCCAAAACCTTCTATTTGAGCAGCCTAGAAAGCATAAAATCATTATGTATGATATAAAATACTACTATATGTGTTACATAGCATGGTACCAATATTTGAAACAAGTGTCAGTTTAATATTTTCTTTAATAGTGGCAGGATCAGCCCAAAGGTATTAAAATGGAAGTAACACTATAAGTTAATTGCTCACTAGCCAGGAAATGCAAGATTTTGGATTGAAACAATATCCCTCTGGGCGCTGTGCAGTATGGCAATATATCATTCCAAGATCACAAAAAGTATTGAAATATACATTTGTAGAATCACTACCACTTCCCAAAAAGAGAAAACATCTCAAGTAGTGTGGGTATCTTTCAGTCCTCACCAGCAGGGGCAGGGCAGAAAATTCCTAATTGCACAACAAAAACAGAGCTGGGTTGTAGCATTCTTCCACTTCTGGATAAGTTGCTTTGTAACCCCAAAAAGGAAGAGCAGTATACAAATGCACTACCTATAGTTTGTGTAAGCCTCAACTCAAAACATTAGAGAATTTTTCTCTTTTCAGCCCTTACTGATTAGAGGAAATGCAATGCTTTTAAATCCAAAATGTTGTATTAACTAAAAGATCTTTAACATGAAACAGAAGAGATATACTTAATGTAATTTCATATATTACCTTACATGGGTTTTTGGTTCTTTCCTGCATGATATGCAAAGTACACGTTCCTATAAAATCAGCTTTATTATTGCTCTAAGCCATCATTGATTGACATCTATAAAATATGCCTTTGTAAAAAAATCTATTCCACTGCATAAAAATTATAATTTATTTAAAATAAAGTTTCACTGTACAATTGTGGCTGTAAAACACATTCACAATCAGATTAGTGAAAGGCATGGTTCAGCCTGTCATCCTTTGGTCACAGTAGATTGGCTGATGTAATATCAAAAGGTTTACTTGCAATCCTATTTTCTAGTTTTAATTACTTATGCAGATTAGAGAACAATGATATATTTGATATAAATTCAATACTTACAGTATTAATTCAGCCATTTCCTTTTCGTACTTTATGTTCTATAGAACAAATGCAAAATTATGTTGCACTAGCTGTTACCTGTATTCAAAATGGAATATTAATGGAAATAATTCTGCAGTTTTAAGTATATTCTCTCAAAATTTCTACGTTAAACATCTAATTTTTTTCCTCAGCACCCAGGTAGCAGCAGATTAAAATTAGAAGATTTTGATCCCTTTACAACACTTTCAGACATGACAGTTTTCAATCTCAGCAAAAATTAACTGGAGCTACCATTCCATTACCTGTATTCCAAACAGTACATTAATGAAAGTCATATTACCCAAGAGTTAGCTCTACATGCTAGTTCTTCCTAAGCTTTGTGCTAAAATTTCCCCTATATTTTAAGCTAGCAAGTAACTGGGGAAGCAAACATATAAAACTGAAGTTCTGGTGCAAGCACAAGAAGCCTAATTACACCAGCCATGACATCATTGTGGGAGAGATCCAAAGCCAGTCATCTTCACCCTTAAAAAAACCCAAACAAAACTGTACCAATTGTGTGGCTGAGGTTTATTAAGCATGGTAACAGTTTATCAACAGTGGCACAAAAATGACAATTTTACTGTTACAAAAAGAATGCCAAGCTACTGTTTTGCATTTGACTGGTCTTTCCTACAGTTCCCTTTCTCACTCCTTGTGCACATCACTGGTTATCATGATCAGCCACCCGAGTTCAACAGATGTTCCCGCTGTACTTCAGGGACGTTGCCATTTTGTCATGTTTACAGGTGTGTTCTCTAAAGCACTGCAGAGAATTACACCGAGCACAGTTTTGCAGCTGAGTCTTCTGCTGTCCCCACAGAGAGGCAGATGGATGATGATTCCTCTTGCTGTCAGGGTTTAGTCTTTCTTGGGAAGACTTCTGGGCAGACAGCCCAGAACAGCAGCAATCCAGGGATGATCTACTCTGTACTAAGCAGCCTTGGAAAAGGACATGTTGCCTCTGCCACCCCATGGAATGCTGAAGGCTGACCTGTCACTGCTGTGTGCTGTTGCCATATGGCACCAGACCTGACAAGTCATCTACCATGGTGTAGGTGGTGCTGTCCTTGCTCAGTGCAGGTGTTTTGCACTTGTGCACACAGCACCACTGCCCAGCAAAGGAGAAATGCTGCTTAATCTCTGAGTAGGAGAAACCTTTGGGGGTTTCCTTCTAGTGTACCAGTGTAAAATGCCTATTTGCTCCAGGTTCAGTGAACTCCTCATATTATAGACATATTTTGGTTTAACTCACTACAGAGAAATAACCTTTGTAAAAACTCCGTAGCTTACATTGTATGGAAGTTCTTTATGGTAATGTGGTGATAGCAGTCCTTTCCATTTCCTAATACTAAAAAAACCTATCGAAGACACTTCACCTACTTGTTTCAGTGGTTGTGTTAAGTATTATTGTATTAGAAAACATTTAACTGAGTTATACTAGGAGTTTGGAGAGGATTAAGGGCAACTTTTAAAGAAACAATTCAAATTTTATCTCCACATCAATGGTAATTATAAAAATCTTGCCCTTGAGTTAGGTTTTATCATAACAGAAAAATGACAAATGAGAAAAATAATCTCCTGTCAATGCTGAAATTTGTCTTGATGAATTTCATCAGGTTTACAGAATCTTTATATATATATCTGTATTCTCTTTCATCACCTTTTCTCATCATTAAGTAATAATTTATAATGATAATTAATATTGATGTGAAAATAATTGTCTTCCCTGAAGTCATCACTAAGATTATTTAAAAAGTGGGGGAAAAAAGTAAAAAAAAAAAAAACAAAAAAAAAAGCCAAAAAACCGAGGTTTTGCTGGAAAATGATCATTAAATCTTTGTAACAGTAGGAACACTTCTCAAGGCCGCCCTTTCACTGAAAGTAGTCTGTATTAAAGCATCCATTATATTAAGCAAGGCCTGAAATGCAGAATCTGGAAGACAGGGTTGCTCAAAGACATTGATGAGAATTCTTCTCTGCAGACAGCACGTGCTTTGATATGACTTCAGCTGCAGCAGAAATTTGTCTTGGACACATAGTCATATCAGAAGAAAAGTGATTTTCTGTCTAATGTTACAAATAGACAGAAAGATAAGGCTTACTCCCATAAAGGAATTCAGAGACAGAGACAAATTTCCTTTTTTAATAACACCACTGAAATCTTCCAAGCACAGAACAGTTCTCCCAACATCACACAAGGGAAAGATTTCTGATTGTTGCACAAGAAAAACTATTACATTTTTGGTTTACTATTTATATAGTGAATTCATGAACAACAACAAAAAAATCCAGCTCAACACATAACTATATACTGGATGGGACAACAAAAATAAAGGAAGTGTTCAGAATACATGCCTGCTAAGCATCTGTCCTTTCCCAAGCCTGCTAACATATACTTTTGGAATTTCTTCAGTTTGCCTGTATAGACTCACAGGCTGCTACTCTCAGGCTAAAGTGTACATGGCTTTGTGTGTGTTCTGCTAACATCTCCTCTTCTTTTTCTTTCCCTAAATCTGGAGCAACAGCTAATCAGTATCCTCCTTTGTTATTTTTTCCCTTTTATCTCAACCCAGTACTTTGAAAGTTATTATATATCCTGTTTTACCTCTGTAATTTTCAACAAAAGTTTGGGTTACACAAAAATACCTATGACTCCCTTACTCTGCATCTTCTTTTGTTAAATGTGAGCTCGTAAAATCAACTGACATTAAAGGAATGAACCTGCTGTAGTTTGGAGTACTGCTGGCCTATGCAATAAATATAATCTGTCTCAAAGTAGGCAAGGGAAAAAAAAAGCAAGAAGTGAGGCTGAATTAATCTACATATTTGCTGACTTGCCTGAGACTACAGTAGTGTATTGAACTAGAATTTAGAAAAGCATAATTTTCATTTGATTATTCCAGGCAAGTACTACCAGCACAACCATCTTTTAATTTGATGCCAGATGGTTGTTTGTACTCTGCTTTTCTCCCATAGCATGAGGCCCTGATGAGGTTGAAAATCAATGCCTTTCACACGGCTGTAGGAGCTCAGTATATTCACATCTCGGTTGTTGCCTGCTGTCTAAAATCACTCCCAGCCGTCATTAAGAAGAAACCCCTTTCAGGAATGCCTGGCTGCCTGAAATTTCTTACTAAATATCTTACCTATGGGTGAAAATTACAACAATCAATACAATGACAAGGGATACTCTCCTCTCAGTCATAATAAAAGACAATGGTTTTAATTATAATTTTGTTAAAAAGGAAAGATTAATATGTGCAAGACAGAAAATCATCAGACTTCATTCTTATTCTGGCTGCACAAGACTGAGAAGTAATGGGGAACAGAAATTTCCAAACAGTCTCAAACGAGGAAGCTGAAATCATGAGAGACTGATGCTTGTACTGAAGCCCTCTCAACTTCTGTGTAGACAAAGCCAGAGGAAGGATCCCCTTCCTTCTGTCTTGCAATCCCCATCTTCCTTACTTCCTATTGCAACAGTTCCTCACCAGATTGCTGGTAGAAATGTAATTCTCTAATCTAGCTAAACATTGCAACTTAAAGGGAAAAGGTTCTGCCCTTTCCTCCTCTGCTGGCTGGTAAAACTCCTTTCTTCTTTAAAGTCTGCTGCATTGAATCTCATATATTGGTGCTCTGGAGCCATATTCTAAATTACAAGGAGTGAAAATTTCTGTAGAATCCATTACACTAACCCTTCTGAAACAGGCTGATAAATAGCTGATCTTGTGTGTGTTACTGGGTATCTCATGAGGGTCATTTACAATTCCTCAGAGAAAACTGAGGTGAAACAGTCCCTGCCAGTGTTTCCTCTCAGAAAGCATATAATGCAATGTCCCAAAAATATTACCAGCAGCAGTATTTTCCTTCTACCCCTTGCAGCCAGCTGGAATAAGCATGAACATTCATGCTCACGCAGCTAAGGGTTTCACCCCATCTGCAGTGTCAGCAAGGCATGTGTCTGACTGAGAGAAATACCACACAGTGAAGCCTCCTGGCTGTTAAATCCAGGTCTGTGGGACAATTCTTAGAATGTGGGGTGATAGCCATGCAGTCTGCATCAATTGATTTCTCTTATTCTATCTTCACCTAAATCAACCTAAGAAATTAACAGAACAAAAATATTTCTGATGCATTATGTCATGTAGATGTTTGTACTTCATATTGCATCATACTAGCACAGGTTTAATAGAACCAATCTTACACAACGTACCATAATCTTTTCTTGAGAGGCAACTCTTGATCTTTTAAATTATTCTATATTATCTGCCTGACCATTTATACCAGACTATATCATGCTTTTCTGTCTGAACTTTAATATGGGTCTTACCTTAAACCTTATGTTTAACACATACCTTACCTTTAATACATGTTTTTGTAACTATCTCAGAAGCTTTTGTAGTCTACTGGATGAGCTTTTGTGCTCCTAGCATTTAATACTATACCATCTGTGTAGCAGAAAACAAACTTTAGAAGCAAAGGTTCTAAAAACTTTAGAACCCAATACACTGTTTTGGATAACATCAAAGCTATCAACTGTACTGTGCCACTGTTTTCAATGCCCAAATCCTTGCCTGCATTCAGTGGACCAGATACAATGCAGCACCAATTCCATTTCATATGTCTGAGGTGAATTCATTAATTATACTTTATTTTACATTCTATTTGAGAAAGAGATTTGTTGACACCCAGTCAAACTTACATTTTTCTTTTCACTTCCTCACCTTTAGGGTATAAAAAAGAATTTTATCCTTACATGTGACTAAATGGAAAATCCCATTCAGTAAGCCAATACAGGCACTATTTTCAATTTCTCTCATTCTCTGAAAATGTTCAGAAGTCATCAGAAATAGGGATGAACCCCAGGAAATTTAGATACATCCCTTTCCCTCACTTTGAGCTTTGACCTCATGGAAATGAGTAACATCTGTATTGCCATCATATATACTTTTTCTCTTAATTTCTCTGATTACCTAACATGTGTTGTTTAGTGTCACAGGCCAGCCTTGTTTTGTTAAGCCAATATTTGCCAATTAGTGAAGGACCATTTCCTTCTGCAACTGTTAATGAGAACAACAAACAGTTAACCCCTGTATTGCCTAGCAGAGCAATTATGGTCCTGATAGACACAGAACAGCTTATGCTCTGCTTTCTACTCCAGTTCAATAAAGATTTTTATTAATAATAAAGGATTTTTGTGGATTAAAGATGAAAATCATACTCTGACATGATTCATTTATTGTTCTCTTAGCACAGTGTTTTTTTCTGAACCATCTACTCATGTTAAAGAACATTTGCAATATATACATAAATCCTGATTAGTCTATTTGAGTTCTAACTGCTAATGATGCAATTAGTTATTAAGCACTTCTTGTACTGTGGTAGGTCCTTTCTTTTTCAGAAGCAGGTTGTTCATCTTACCTTTCAGAGATACCATCTTTTCCATCTGAAAGAAGCCAGTTTCATTTGCTATGTAAAAACTTTCCTAAAATGTAACTACTTGAGCTGCTATTCTCTACGGTGGATGGCTGCCTCAACCTTTTGAGGAAAACCCAGTCAGAAGGGACATTAAGAAATTAGGCTGGGGAAATTACATTTTATAATGTGAAATCTCAAACTAGACATTTTGATAAAGAGTACTTTCAGTGTTTCATTATTTAACCATTTATAAGTGGGGTTGTGAATTTTTGCCTAAGAGCAGCTGTTAAGTAGTCCAGCCTGTTTTCCCTCTGAAAAATCAGCCTGTTTTTTTGGCTGAGTTGCAAACTGTTGAAAAGGCAGAGTTTGCACATATTCAGATTTTGGGAATCTACCTCTCTGTGTACACTAAGTATCCTTACACCCCGTGTGAGTTTGTAGTGCACATACTGCCCTCTCTGAAAGCCCAGTCAGGAACAGAAGGGACTCTCAGTGTTATTCTTACAGATTGAACGTTTGCTGCAGATAAAGACCTGTTCAGAGGAACTACATCTGAAATTAGGAGCAGGGGTTGGAACTGACAGAAGGAAAGAGAGGGGCAGATGTTGAGACACCTACTGAAATAAATGACCTAAAGTTAATTTTTGTTGAACATAAAAAGTATGTTAAACCCTCTGAAAAATGAAGATTTTTAGTGCATTTTCACAAAAATACAGGGGAATAGATACGTCCAAAACCTATTTTAAAGTATACAATTAAATGGTGCCAAATATTATTTCTGCTATCAATAATCTTCCTCAGATACTATTAATTACTGCATAGATATTGTGCAAGACGTATAGATCCATTTAAGAAATTATTTTGATTTAAGATAGAAAGTACACTCTGTAGGAAAGATTTCCTTCCTCAGACAAGTAAATATACAACACCAGCTCTCTCCAAATATTTGCTGAGGGGGTCATAGCATTAAAATAAGAGGATTGTGTCTTAGAAAAATGAAAGAGTTTGATAAGAACTGAAAAAATTGCTGAAATAGTGGCATAAAGGCTGGCATAAAGCAGAAATTACCAGCTTTGTGCCAAATAGACAAATAGGAGTTCTTCACAGGCTTGTAGGTATTTACAGTTTGTAGACACTCTAAAGAACATCTAGAAAAAATAAATTGATTTTAAAAGTTGGGAATCCTACTGATTTCTCACTGAAAATGGGTTCTTTCCTACCCATTTTTAATACACAACTGGTATGGCTCTGCATCTCGGAGTTGATTTTCCCAATATTAAGCTATTCAGGTTCATTCAAATCATGAATATTTTCATTTTTAAGAAGCACTCACTCCGAGTCAATCCTTCGGATCTTATTTCACTTGGGGTTTTACAACATTTTCTGAAATGCTAGCTGGATTGGTCGCTACTGGCATTGGTCCCTTTTGTCTGGATACCATCTAGGCATAGAAATAGTTCAGTTTTAAAAACTCCTAAAATTAAATTATCACAGATAAAGTTGAACAATATTTCATAGCCTTTTCCAGGACTGAAATCAAGTCACTTTGTTACTCATGTCATGGTCTGGCTCATGTTACTGTACAATGGTTTTAATCAATAAAATCCAAAAGTCTTATGAAGTTTTTGTTCTGAAATGGTGAAGCCCCTGTCCATGCCAGTTTGCTTTTGTGGTTTTTTAAATATCCTAGGAATTAACAGTAATTTGTGTTAATTAAGTTTTATGGGGTTTTTACTCTAAATGCATGAAGACACTGATCTGTCCTGAAAAAGACAACCCAGGCCCTGAAAGCATCTCTAATGTATCTCAACATAGATCTAGGCATGCCTGTATGCCTTTATAGTGTCAAGTCCTATTTTATCACAGTCCTTTATTACAGGAACCATATTAATGAAAATAATTTCCAAGGATTGATGAATTGTGTGTGATTCTTATGGAAATATACATAATTATGAGGCAACCTGGACAAAGTTTTCTGTCACAAAACTCTTAAAATGAGTTACAAGTAAACTTTAATCAACTGTCTAGCCTGAAAAATCTATTAAAATCAACCAACCAACCAAAAGAAAAACCAGAGCAAACAAACAAAAACTCCACACAGGCAAAGACAGAAACAAAACTCAAATAAATTCTTATAGGTTGAGATAATGGATCAATGATAGACTAATATCTGACATATTTGTTTTGAACAACAGATATGCACTTGAAAGGCAACAAATCCAAACAGTTCTTTATATAGTCAGAGAAGCCATTATCTCCACTTAATAATATACTTCACTGAGCTTCTAAATTGTTAGAAAATTGTTGAAAATTTGCATGCCAGAAAACCTGATGCCATGAAGGAAACTCCTGCTGTCCTATTTCCTGCTGAGACCAGAGGCTGAATGCAAGAGTTCACATGGGAAAGTTTTCATTTGTTTTTTTTCCACTAGATCTCACTAGGTCTCCAACTTGTACCTTGCCAAGAATATGAAAGAAACCCAAACTGAAGACAGTTTGTGATTTACCCACCACACTCTGAGAAGAGTATATGTAAAGGGCAGCATTTGTTGAAGTATGGTGACAGTGAAAGAGCCTTACAGATTCATTTAGAATTTTGAAACACATCTGTCTCCTTTAGATTCAAAGAAAAGATTTAAAACAAGAAGGAAGACTTTACATATGCAAATATAATTGACAAATCGGTCATAAAACTTGAAAAAATAGCTGTGCTAAATTAATTCCCACTTGATCCCAGAGATGTTTACCCAGGAATCAATAAGAATACTTCAATATCAACTTTGTTAATATTTCAGTGCACATCAAACACATGATGGAAATCTACAGTAGCAAGATGAAGATAAAAGAAAGGGAAAGGCAACATTCTCAAGTCTATAAAACTTTTGGCAAAGAGCCACAAAATCATAGCACCAACACAAGAGGAGAGAGCACTTCCAGCAGTGGTTCACAAGTAAGAAAGGTTCTCCATAGACTCCATGGTTGAGTTGAGCATTTGTTTGTGTATTCAGGTGATTTCCTACTATCATTATTTTGGATTATCAGAATGGAGTTGGTTACCATGGCCCTGCTGTGTACTACACAGTACAGCTCCAGCATAAGAATTCTGCTTGAGAGAGATTTGGCTTTTAAGATTCAATCAAAAGCTTCCTAATTCCTGAGAGAATTATTGAGATTGTAATAGAAAAAAGAGTCATAGCCAATGATGAATTTTTCTGCTATAAACACTAAAAGCAATTTTTATATGTTTCCATAAATTTCCCCAATTTCTGTAAATTTAAAATGTCAATATGATATAAAAAGCCAAAAATGTTTTAATCACTTAATATAAAAAATACCAAAACCAAAAACCTCCTCCCCCTAAAAAAACCAAAATCAAACTAAACCAAAACACCAAACAAAAACCAAACCAAAACCAAAACCAACACTAATAAAAAACCAAAAGAAAAAAAAACCTGTCAGGAAAGTTTTTCATTTAAATATTAGCATCTACAGCTTTTCAGTGCAACCTTTCTGGGAAAAAAAATTTCTAGATTAAACCCCTCTAAAGTTTAAGAAGACACATGATCTCAGGACTACAATATGAAATATAATAATGTAGCACATAGCATAATGAATTAAAGAATCTGCTGGACAGTGATCTCATAAATAATAGTGCAGAAATAACTGCAGAAGAGTTTCATTCTGCCAGATGACTCTGTGTACTTTTACTAGAGGTTATAAGACTCAGAAGACTTCATGGTTCGCTTAAACTGCCTGTGTACTCCACTAACAGTAGGACAAAATCTGTCCTCAGTTATACCACTGGAAAGTCACTCATTTCATGGACTTCGATGTATTGGAAATTCCACTGGCATAGTTGGGGACAGCACTTGGCCAAATATATCTGAATTCAGAAGCAGCATCTATTACCTACATTAGCTTTTCCTAGAGAATGGCTGGGAACTTCTGCTAATACCATATAGTGGGACAAGTTTTTTTCCCAAGCTGCTTCATAAGAAAAGTGACTTGAAAACACCCCCATTCAAATCAAATTGTCTTTTCAAGTTTAACTATTCCATTTTAACAGATGCTAGGGAAGAAGTAAACTTTTTTGAAGGGGTTGAAATTAGGTTTTCCTTCCTCTTCATTCAGTCTTCCCATTCCTAGTTTTTCTGTAAAGCACTTGAGATCTAATGCTACCTAACAAGCTAAATGTTACTGTTTTATTAATAGTAATATCATAACATTGTGCTGTGACAGTATATTTAAACCAGTTTCCTAAGCCCAAAGCGTAGAATAATGGCAATTAAGAAACAAGTTTATGCACTATTGTTAGCACTCAATCTGAAGATGTCTTACAGGACTGTACCATTAAAATGCCTGCTGTCATCCTGCAACACATCATCAAAGTAGGTCAGACATGTCTTGTTCTGAGATGGACATTTTTCAGAATGCAAATTTCCCTCAGTTAATACTGTTAAGGAACTCGTGGGCCAGGCAAGTTCCTTAAAGCTTATATACAACAGTGATACTTTGTTGGGTCTTTTTTCCCATAAAAGCAGGGAGAAAATGTTGACATCCATCAAAATCATTTGAGTTTATTCTGGGATCTTAAAAAGAACCTGATCTTCTTAAATGTTCACATCCTACTTAGGCTGTTTCAAAATCCTTCCTTCATGCACAGAGAAGATGACAGATTGACAATATAATGACTTGAATCTTTTATTCCCCAAACAAGAACACCACAGGCAAGGGATGAGGCCAAGACTTCTCTCTCTCTCTTTTCTGTGCCTCTGCCCTTACCCAGAGGGAGCCACTCAATAGTCAAAATGACATTTCATCTTGCAAACCAGTGTGATTTTCAATCTTTTTATTAGCAAGAAAGACAGTGAACATACAGAATTGTCTACAGTTTCTAAAAATAATGGTTTGTAGTGATCCAGAGCAGAAGATCATTTGTATATAGAAGAGTCAGTGAGCCATAAAACAACCTGAGTAGGACAAGACCTGTGCTGTGCATTCTGGTGCTGTGCCACATGTAGAGTTTAGCCTCCAGGTCAGTGTCTACTGGACAAATCTCTTGCCTGCAGGGTAATCTCAGCCTGCTCATTATAGAGGAGGATTCTGCAGGTAACTCCTCTTTGGTTCCAGCAATTACACCTCCTGCATCACCTTGCCTTTATCTAAAAGTGCAGCAAGAAGTTCTCACGCAAACATCCTCTCTGAGTGTAAAAATGATGAATAGAACTATTTTCTAGTAAGGGAATTGAATAACAGCTTGAATGGCCAAAATGGGGTAACCCTTTCTACAGATGGGGCCTGCAGGATGTGCTGTGCAGGCTGGTGGGAGGCACACTTGGTCCTGCACAGTTCAGGGCTCCCAGCATCTGAAGAGATATAAGATTATAAGAAAGGCAATAAAGTTGGTGAAAGAACAAGATTTAAGTGTCTGAAAGAACAGCTACCTGAAAGGTGGTCATAGTGCAGTGGAGGTTGGACTTTTCTCTCAAGTAACAACTGACAAGATGACAAGAAATTATCTCAAGTTTCACCAGGGGAGCTTTAGATTGGATATTAGGAAAAAAAAAATTCTTCACTGAAAGGGTGGTCAATTGGAGCAGGCTGTCCAGGGAAGTGGTGGAATTACATCCCTGGACACACATCCCCGGAAGTGTTCAAGAAAAGTCTAGATGTGCTGCTTAGGGATGTGGTTTAGTGATGAAGATGTTAGTGCTAAGTTACCAGTTGGAATCAAAAATCTCTGAAGTCTTTTCCAACATAAATGATTCTGTGATTCTATGAATATCTATACTATTCTCTCTTCTATCATTATGCTAGCTCTCAAAATTAGTATTTCAAATGATAATTTAATGATACATATTTTATAGAGTCTGATTTCCTTTCCTATTTGACATCATAACTGACTAGCACCTCCTGGTGCAAAACATTGTTCTTTGAGGTGTGAGATTTAAAGACACTCCTCAACATTTATTTACAATTTCACTAGAAGTACTATTTTTCTCATGCAACATATATATTGCTGTAGAACAAGAATGAAATTAGTGTGTAGGGGAAAAGATGAATCTCCAATTAATGGAGCTTTAACTAATTAAGCTAATCTAATTAATCTGCACATTTGCTTTTAGTTTTCTGCAACATCACATCTTCTAAACTTGTCTTAGACATATAATTCTTACAAGGCAGTGGTGCAAGAAGACAGCTTGAGAGAATGCAAATGGAAGAAATAGGTAAGAAATGTGCAACAGTGAGACTGGCTATAGGTGAAATTCTGCCTTGAGGTTTTTCAGTGGAAGTTGTATCCAAATAGACAAAAATGATACATTATCACCTGAAGCAGAATCAAAAGAATATTGCAAGTATTTTTAAGCCACTAGTTTAAAATAGGTGCTTTGAAAGAATACAAGGACAGCTCAATCACCCCTCACTATAAAAAGTCCAAAGAAACTTCTCTTTTTTATTTCAAGAACATTGCACAGAGACAGATGAAAGTTTATAGTGTAACACCTAAAAGAGAAACTGGCTATGTATCAACACTTCCAATAGAATCTGAACAAGAAAAATAAGAGATCTCTGATGAGAAAAACAAAGAAATAAAAAAAGAGGGAAATATATCTGCCAAGGTCTTCTAGGACTATACTCATATTACTCACCTGAGGAGTAATGACTCTTCCTGCCCCAAAGTAGAATACTCATGTACAAAATATTAGGAAAAAGGACTCTTAAAAAGATACCTAAACAGAGCACTTGATCACAATGCCATAACTGAGGATGAGACCAGGTCCAGAAAAACATTCTGCCCTGAGACACAGACTTCATGGCCAAGTCTCTCTTTTTATTGTTATCTCAAATACTTTGGTTTGGTCAGTTAAATTGTCAGATACATTTAGGGAGAAAAACCATACCTGAAATGCTGCCATTTCCAAGATTTCCTCCATATTTTACATCTTTGTTTTTAGTAAGCCACAATTGTGTTCTGACAGGGATAGTCTCATAATAAAAAAAGAGAAATGTATAAACAGAAGCAAGTATAAATAATTTTATGAAAAATCAGCATTTTTTGAGTAACTTCAAGAAAGGGAGATAGAATATCATTTCAGGATCTAAGCTGCAATGGGACAATGGTTATTCCCAGATCCTGAGGAATGGAAAGCTCACAGTCTGTACTTAACAATGCAGTAAAAAAGGCCAAATGTGGGAGAATGTCCAACTCAAAACGAAACTGATGTGAATAGGTCAGTTTTGCTGACTCTGTAACCAAGACAAACAAGAAGAAACATGGCAAAGTATCCAAAATGCTATCTGAATTTTTTTCTCGAAGTCAGAGTAGATGGAAAACACTACAAGAAAGGCAAGAGAAGGAAGAGTATTTGGGGAAAGTGATAAGACTGACAGTGTACATTATTACTTTGCGGTGTTCAAAAACACCCATCAAGTTTGAAAAATCTGGAAGGAAAATTACTATAGTGGAAAAATTCTTTTTGGGGAATGATGGGCATTATTACCTTGGAGGCAGTATCAGTCTTAAGGAAAAGCAAATATTGAATTGCAGCTGGCAACAGGAATACAAGGCCAGAAGTTGTCTGAATAGTTGTACCTAAACTGAAAGAGAAGGAAGAATGAACTAAGGTAAAAGACTGTTTTCTCCAACATGAACTGAGCATATGCACATGTGAGAGAAGAAAAAAGACATCTGTTAAAATTTTACCTGGGAAAAATGCCCATCTGAAGGGTATTCAGCAGGACCACCAGCTTTCTTTCATTGGAACTGTGCAAAAGAGTTATAATTGAAAAAGTCAAGGAAAAATCTTGTGGGAAGGGAGGTACTTAGTTGAGCGGATAATGTCCAGAGTGAGTACAGCTACTACATTACTCACACCTCAGGGAATGTCTAACTTGCCCTAGGAATATGGCTGGACAAGCTCAAAGCAAGAAATGAAATCTAGCAGAAGGTAAACACTCACAATACATTAATAAAAGGAAAAAAAAGGAAAAAGGACCAGAAACTTTCTTGTCTATATTGACTTAAAGAAATGCAGTCATTATATATGAAATGCATATTTTCCACTACCTACAGGAGCAAAAAATTCTAGAAGAGTTGCTTGAGACTAAATGTTTTCCTATACTTCTTACATCTGCAGCAGTCTGGCACATGTCTTCAAAAACACATAGCACACACACACATGATGCATATATATAACACTTCCTTTCCAATATGCTCTTTCTCAAACTGCCATTTGGTTTAGGTCTATCAATAAGGCTGTTTCAGCAAAAAACACACATATTTTTCAAGGGCTAGAGTATATGAAGGTCTGTATAAGTGACATTTTGATATGAGGTTGGAGTAAAGGGGGAAAGTATATGACCAGTAGCTTCAGTTTTAGAAAGAACTCAAGCTGTCAGGTTACACTTATCTTAAACAACAACAAAAAAAAACAAACCAAAAACATAACAAAAAAAAAAAAAACCAAACCAAACCAAAACAAAACAAAAAAAAACCCACAAAAAAAAGAGTTCTAAGAGCAATTATTACAGCAAGAGGACTGGTAAACAATAAATAATGTTAAGGCTATTACAAGCATCACTTGCTCAAAAGACAATAAGACTAATAAAGATTTCTGAAGTATTGTGAATCATTTTTGGAAAACTACATTTCATCTAAGAATATCAATCCACAGAAAGAGCTACTACTCTGTCACAATGACATAAAATGAAAATTTTAAATTAGCTTTTCGAGAAATTAGGTAATTAAATTAAGCTATCAGAAGCTCTCCCTATTGTATAAATATAGTACAAATTGTATCAAAAGTCAAGTTCAGCTTTGCTGTAGCCCTCTAAAATACACTGCAATTGTGAAGATATTACTTTTCTGAGATTGTTATCAAGGGTGTCAGTGAGAGGTTCCTGGCATTAAAAATCTGTTTATGGCTCAGCCTGTGTTAGAACTTCAGCAACAATGAAGTCCAGTTTAGGAGATTCTAACTCGAAATCTAAATCCACTCACATTCTTCTTTTAAACAGATGAAACTAAAGAACCTCCTAAACACTTCATGATTATGACCTTATATAGTTTATTTTACATAAAATATTTTTATATTTGTTTGGGAATCCAGACTTAAGAATCTGGTTTTGCTTACACAGATACATCATGGCTTTCTTTCTGAGTCTGACTTTTAAAACACAGCCCAACACAAAGATAAAGGAACATATAGAGCTTCCTATAATTAAGCAACTAAGACTATTTCACAGAGACCTTTCCTTCCCATGGAAATACTCTGATCCAAGTAGACAAGCATCAGTTTTACAGACAGAGAAAACTGGATCACCCATGATCTCATTAAGCCACTGAAGAAAAGAGATTATGGCCAGGAATGGCCTGGAACACAGCCAAATATTCAAAGGAGGAGCATAGATGCTTCCAGTAGCAATCAAAGAAATTCCAAAATGAGAGGAAAATAGAGTTTAAATTACACAGCTTAAATTCAGAACGGATCATTATGGTCATGGCATAGCCTTTTCTATAATGCAGGTTGCAGAAACTTCTACAATGTCCTTATTTCTGAATTCACAACATCTGTCTGCACTGCAACATCTTATCTACCCTCCCCCTCATACACACACTTAAAAAAAGCACACAACTCCCTTCACAGTTGTCCTCTGCTACGTTCTTGATTTGGCAGCATAAACCGCAGAGTCATCCAAACCAAAAGATTTTTTGTGGAATTGCGGCAGTTAAACAACTTTAAAAGCATTTCCTGGCTTCCTTTCCTCTCCCTAACTTTCATCTAATTAACTGCTAGAACTAGTTTTTTATTTCACTTCAGAGGAACTTAACAGATACGAGCAATCAAAAGATGATTAATAGCCATTACTGTGACTCTTCCAGAGCTACTATAAACATTTATGTCTGGATTTGTAAGGATCATTCACTACTAAGCCTTGGGGGGGAAAACGGATGAATTTTTCTGTTACCCAGAATCCAGAAATAATTATTTCCAGATTTCTCTCGAAACAATAATAATGAAGAATCTACTGGGTTTGATATCGAAGATGTTTAAATTTTTCAGTATGCTGAGTGGTAAGGAGTACCATGCAACTTAAGAAAAAAAGATAAAGCCAGCAAGAACAAGTGAGAGACGGAGAACGAGACAAACTTTCTATTTTAACATTTTAGAAGTGTACACGCTCTTTGGCATGCAAATAATCTCCCTGAGGGGATTAGGTGAGTCACTGGGTTTTCCCTAGAATGAGTTCTTTGTAGCAAAGAGACAAAACACCTCACCCTTAACAAAAATGACGCAGAATATCCATGAAAATTTAATGTACTATTGGCATAAATCTCAAGTAAGCACCCTGCTAGGAACTACTGATTAAATATAATGCAGAAAAACAAGTATTTTGAGCAGTTTCTGCCATGGTATTTCTTACACTGCTTAATGTGCAAACATTGCTGGCCCATTACTGCTAAGAAACCAGGAATTTTAAGGACTGTTAAACACTCTGCAAATAGATCAGCTGAAAGTTATTCAGCACAGGTGTTCTTATAATTAGGTAACATTGGAAAAATGCAATGTTCAATGGTCCTTGTACTTTGCTCTTTTTCCTGCGTAGGGATAAATATCACCATTCATAATTAACTGAAATCTCTGTTCCAACAGAAATAAACATTGAGTGTAAAAATACACCTTATTTTTATACCATTTCAAACTAATCTTTGTTATAATCAACTTTATATTATTTAATTAATGCTTTAATTTCTTAACTTTTATAGGAAACAAAAGTGTTAAGATTGTGGGAAGAGCCTGCTGGGGCTTTTCCCCATTTCATCTGACCAGAACGGATCCAGGAAGCACAGAAAATGTTACTATTTCATATTCACTAGTATAACTTTGCTATTCCAAAGGACACAAGTTAGTCCCTGGAATATTAAAAGGGTTGTTAAAGATCCTTTAAAAATATATAAAATTAAACGCACAGTGATTCCATGCAGAAGAACCTAGAATTTGTATTTTAATGAGCCTTGACAGTAGTCACAAGGTCTCACAAAAATTTCAGGCCTGAAATGTTGGTGAATATTCAGTGAACCTGCTCCCAGACAGCTAAAGTTTCAGTGGATTTACAAACATATCTTCTTTTGTTCAAGTATATTCATTCATTTCAGTTATTTACTTATTAAACAGCTATCTAGACACAGACAGAATAATTTCTTTCTCAAACAGTTTATAATGCATGTGTTTTTATTCTGGTAATGAGGTCACTAGTACTTTTATTTAATCAAGGGAGTGGCGACATTTTGGAAATTTTTACAAAACTGTAAGGTTAAAGAAGTTAGCCCTGCAAAGGTACAGCTATCCTGAAAAAAATATACGTGTAGAAGATAACATGTTGAAATGAATTCCACATGAAAGGTGATAAAAGGCTTTCATGCTTTGTTTTGAAGTTTGGTAGAAGAGATTGAGTAGAAGAATTTCAGGGGTGAGGGTGGTGTGTGAATACATATTACACAGCTTTGATAGCTGTTAAAGGAGGATATTACCTGTAACTGATGCATACATTAGCAAGAAAAGGCATTTTTCTCAGCATGTGTTTGATATCCTGCAATTCAAAACTGCATTTAAAGATATTGGACGTGGTCAAATAAAATAAGAAAAAGTGAGCAGAAGCAGAAAGAAGGCTGCTTAGTAATTATACACTTGTGTGTTTCTGTATTCAAAGATGAAGAGTCTGGAGACCTTACACTGCAGTGCACAGGTATTGGATTGTCTCTTTACTTCAGCACCTGTTAGTTTAAAGTCACTGAGCACTAGCTTCAAAACGAGGCTATGAGAAGGCATCCAATCCAGGCATAAGACTAAGATAAAAACATGTATGTAAGTTAATGAGGGATATAACACATCCATATATACTGCAGCATATTTAATCACATATATTCTATTGGGACAACAAATAACGTAATGACAGAGGTTTTTTCAGAGACCTGACACACAAGAAACTGCAATACTTTGAGATTTGTTTCAAGATATGCTGCTTGATACTTCCTCTCAAAGTTCTATGTTGCAATAAATATGATGAATTGTCCTGCTGTTCAAGGACATATGAAAGGAGGTCCAATAGTCCCTCCTGCCTCTGAGCTCAGCACTGTGTTGCCAAGGAATCTTTGAGGAAAAGCATATCCCAACACAGACATTTGAGAGAATAAAAACAAGAGGAATAAAATCTTGATGTTATAATATGATATATAAATTTTATATATATATATATATATATATATAATTTTACCCACATTTATAATTTAAACATTTAACTTTCCTGAGTGGTTATTCTCTTTGGGGATTATAGTTAAGGCTTTTTGTTGGTTTGCTTTGGTTTGGTTGGATTTAGTTTGTTTGGTTTTTTTCAGGTTTTCTCTTTTGGGGGGGTTGGTTGTTTTTGTTGGGTTTTTTGTTTTCTGTTGTTGTTGTTGTTATTGTTGCTTGTTTGTGACTTTGTTTGGGTTTTCTTTATATATAGAGGAACCCCAAAGGGAATGGGAGGATATCTCACACCAATGTGAGATCACTTCAGAACTTTGGACATAGAAAATGAAACTGATTCACACATGTCATTGATTTGGGTTATGCTTTCACAAAGTGCAACAGATTTCAAGAAAGTAAGTTTGCCTGCACTTATAGTATAAATAATAAGCAATCCCCCAGAAACCAGTGCAGTTTTTTCTGTGTGAAGACAGGATATGAAAAATGATGCAGACATACAATTTGCAAATAGATGAATATCCACACTTGCGAAATTCATGAAATTCTTATTAGAAGTCTAAAAACAATATGTAGAAAAAGTATATATATCAAGGGAAGAACATCATAAAGGATAATATTCTTTTTGGTTAAACACCAAGAGATAAATCATCTTTCTGAAGCATAAACATAATTACAGAACCAGTGGGTTTTGAAAATTTCGTGGGATAAAAGCATTTAAATTACTGCAATATATCTGTGAAATTTAACCAAGCAGTTAGATTTCAAGATCAAAACAGCTTTTAAGAAACTGAAGACTTGCATTATTTGCCCTTCTCAAGTACTTACCTCTATAAAAGTCTCACAGAGGTACACAAGGAGGTATATCTTCTTTTTTAGTACAGAATCTGTTCTTACAGAGTGAAACAATCTATCCTCCTCAAACACAGACATATCCCTGAGAACTCAAAATTTTAGGATGGAGAGGAAAAAAAAGGAAAATCCTTAGTAATTTTTTAAAAATAGCAGAAAGTGGTATTAGACCTTAAAAAAAGGTATTTATTTATAGTTTTGAAGTACAATTAATGACAATTCAGGCACCCGTAGATTACAGTACCTTTGCATAGATTAATGCGCTAACCAGCCATGTGATGCTGCATTGAAGAAGAAGATGTTTTGAAGACAGTATCCAGTTTGAGAGCAAATGGTACAGTAATATCATCATACCTGTGTGGCAGTAGACAGAAATGTAATGGAATTACAAAGGAATTTCAGGTTTGCCATGTAGACAGTAAGTCAAAGCTGTTCACAGGAGGAAAATATTTGTTTCTTATCCTAATTACACCAATTGGCTTGCAATATGGTGGAGTGGGGCAACTGATTCTCCAGCTTGCTTTTTCTAGAACTTATCCTCACACCATAAGTAGTTACCTTATGGGATTTTCTGTGCACTGGAGATCACAAAGCTTAAATACCTCAGTTTCTTGATAACCACATACTTTTAGGTTTAGGTGGGAATTTCATGTCCTGTCCCTTACAAAATCCTTTCCTTTCTTTCTTGATTTCATATTACAAGTTTAAACTCTAGTTTTTACGCTTAATTAAGTTCTAAGTGACTATTCAAACTTTTCTTTTGTTGTCCAACTTGAGATCCATATACTTGACAGATTCAAGCAGTTCAAGCAAAAATCAGGTAGAAATAGATCCATTAAGATGAGAAAGTAGAAGTAGGTTTTTAGCTTTCTGGGAGTTGAGACATGCATCATGTACATGCTAAATCATGAGCAGGGAAAGAGATTAGCGCTGCAGAGATGGATCTTCTGTCCTTGTCTGTTCAACAGATGTATGGGCTTGCAAAGTATCTTCACAATTCCTATCAGCCAGAAACATTTCCTTAGTCCTATAACAATACTAAACCTATAGCTGTGACTTTTCTTACTGGGATGACGATGTGCTGTGAGAGAGCTGAAGAGCATAACCAAAGTCAAAATCATTTTGTGAAATCCTAAATGATACTAGACAGTGTAGCGTGCTCCCTGTGTCATAAAATTGGCAAAATCATAGATAACCAACACGGGATGCACATGGAGCTGATGGAGCCAGTCCAGAGACCACGAAGATGATCAGAAGACTGGAGAACTTCTCCCATGAGGACAGGCTGAGAGACTTGGAGAAGAGAAGTCTCCAGGAAGAACTTATGGCACATTTCAGTACTTAAAAAGGCACAAAAACACTTCTGTCTGTTACTAAAAGTTTTATGTGTCATAACCCCTTAAACTCTCCCAATAGAGCTCCTATTACACAGACTGAATGTCTGTGGGAAAAAAAAGTGAGAGAGAGGTTTAGTGCATCTATTTAGAGCTGAATGCTGGTATGCAAAGACTTTGAACTCCTCATCACATAGCTGCTTAGGACTGAACTCCAGCTGTCAGTTTTAATATGACAAAGATTGGCATTAGGAATAATTTTAATTTCTGTCCTAATTAATGAACCGAAAGGGAAGATAACACTTTATTATTAACTGCATGCCCTGAATGAAGAGAATCTGTGAAAGCAGTCTCCAGAGTGATGTTAAAAAAAATAGTAATAGGAATACCATTTACATTCCTAAAATCTGCAGGCAATCACAATGAATTCTGACTATGACTTTATTATTTATTGACTCTGCTTGTTAGAGAACAAAACAGAAGCAACTAGCAGCAGATGAGCTGAATGAAATGAAAATTCACTGTTGGAGTCAACTACAAGATATAATATTTCTAATACCATTACTTTGAAGAAATAGAACCAATAGACCTCTCGTGCCTTGATTTAGCTTCTTTTTACCGGATTATGAGTAGCTCTGAAAATATTTTACTTGGTCAACTAGTTAGACAGAGTCAGTCCTTTTCCCTCAGTCACGATGTCCATACTCCTCCAGCACAGAACACCCAGGGGGAACTGAGCGGGCTAATGTAGTGGGCAGTGCAGACTGCCAGCTCAAGCAAATCATTCACTTTTCTTTTACAGTATCCTGCTAATGACAAGGAGTAGTTGACTCACTTTTACTTTTGAAAGTGAGTTGCTATATTTATCTAACTTTACCCTCTTTCATCTTGCCCTGAAATATCTGAGCTCACACTTGTCATTCCCATTAGCTGCTGTGTTGTAAGATGTTTTAGGCATATTTTTTCCCCTTGAAATCTGTTTATTGGCTGAAATGAATGTTTTATCTTTACCTTAGAACTAGCCTCGGTTTTCATTTGGGGTGTGACTTGCTTCCCTTTTTTCTTTATTTTTTTCTTCCTCTCCTCTGATTCTGTTGAGTCTAGAGCTGCTCCAAATAGTACATTATACTGAGAATGCATTAGATTCAGATTTTTTTTCTTAGACTGAAAAGTGAAATTTAGTGAAAACTTGATCTGAGCATTCTCCAATTTTTTGCCATCCAGACAAATCCTGGAATAAAGATAAAACCCTAAACAAAGAGAATTCTACACCAAAGGTTATTCCTCCCTGGAAAGTTATTCCAAAAAGTCTTTGTTCTTGGATCAGTTACCTTGTACAAGGTGAAAGCAAGAATATTTTAAGACCATTGATCCCTGTTGACTCTGTTGTTGGAGTGGAGGTTCTCTTCCCTTCAACAAAGACACATTTACTGCCTTAGCTAATACATACATTGCATAGTATTGTAAAATAACTCTGTGATAACCTTTGCTAGCAACTCTACTGAAACCTGAGAGCCCCAGTACTCCCACTCTGATGAAATGAATAAAGCTTTTAGGGTTTTTAATTTGATCTTGTCTCTCCAAGCATTATTTTACTTACTAGGAAATCTGTGCCCTGAGGGTTCGTTAGCTTGATACTGAAATTTTATGATCCTTTAGCAATTCTCAGTAAAAAAGTTTGATGGGGAGGAGTGGGAAGGAAATGCCAAAGTAGGAAGAGATTATTCTGGTAATATCTGAGGGGAGTAAATGTACTTTGTGGTAGAGATACCATGGTAACTACCACATAGTGTAGAAATAATCCATGTCCTTTCTGTGTCTACTGCTTTCACACAGCCTGTTTTCACAGATTTTCTGCCCGCACACATATATTTAAAACTTTCAGAAACATAAATCAATGATTAGCAATAATCATAGAACAGATTTTTTTCTTTTCTGATGCTGCGTATTGTAAAATTGCTCAGGTGCAAGAACAAAAAATAATTGTAACTATCTAATTGCCAGTGGTAGCATAATAAAAATGCAATAAATTCTATCTTTAATTAAAACAGCAAACTGGCTTTTTAAAATTCTGCAGATGTAAAATTCATCTAAATAAATCAATTGTGATGTTATCTGTGTTAATGGATGTTTCGCTCCTCTCCATTGACCAAAAATTGATCATTTGAAAATAAAGAAACAAAAGAATTTGTCTTTTTTGCTAGAACAAGTCCTAATATTTTTAATAAACTTCAAAAGCAGATGTCTGAACATTTTCTAGTTTTCTTTTCACTACTGATTCTAATTAGTCTTGTAACTTCTGAGTTCCCTCTTATGTTAGTTCTTAGATTACTATCCAACCATCACTTGCTATTCATGAAATGTTACCATTTTGCTTCTGAATAAAGCAAGCATTGGATATAGTGAGAAAGTAATCCAAAATGTGACCATTTATTAACACAAACCATATTTTTAAAGCTTCTTCAATGCAATCTGACTGATAGATTATTAGCCTTAGAAATTCTCTGATTTGGATGGTATACAGCACATCAAACAAACAAAATGTGACTTGTACAGATAAACAAATTGTACTGCCTTGTTGTTTCTGTTTTTTCTCTCATATGTAAATAAGTTCTGAAATGGTTTTTGACTTTTATTTCCTCCTTGGTTTTGACCTTTACAATACAATGAATATCAATGTGGGATTTGGCCTGCAGGATGACTTCTGCAGGATGAGGTATGAAAGAACCAGAATTTGAGGGGTCTTAGCTCATTTAACGTGAATTTTTCAACAAGCACTATTTTTGCCAAAGTGTTCATCAAACTAGCTAGAGAACTTAAACAACCCCACATAAAACAAAAGGAGTTGTTTGGGGTTAAGGTTTGGAGACCTACTTCTTTTAATACAGCAGAGGTGTTTTCCCTGCAATTTCCTCTTCATAACACTATACACAGTAAAAAGACTTTTTCATTGAGAAACAGGTAGTGAATAAGACTTTAGGAAGCATGGAAAATGCCTGTCACTCTCTATCCACTCCGTGAACCTATCTGATCTTTATGCAAACTTTTAGGGTTTTTTATTTATTAAAGTTAACTAAGATATATCCTGCTTCTGCTTACACAGAGGAAATGGAAGAGAAGGAAAATTTTCTCTCAAAAATAATTGAAATTACAATTCACATGTTAACACCTGGGCAGTGATTAAAGTATTTAGTTTGTGTGTGAACCAAACAGCCTCTCATATATGACATTAATTATTAAAACCTGAATATATGGACTTTACATTTCACTGGCAAATGAATAAATAAATTCCTTCTACCTTTAAGATGTTTTTCAATGTATTTTATACAACTAGCTTCATGTAACAGAGTATTTATATTTGGAGGAGAAGTTTTCTAAATGTTTGGTTATAAAAGATAAATCCTCCCAGTTCATTAAATATTTTAAAGAGATTTTGAAACATTATGTTGGTCTTACTGTGGAGGAAGAGATTTTTTCTGTTTCAGATTTGAAAAATTAATAGCAATGTGAACTCCCACTGACTGTTTAATGGTGATTTTTTAAAATCTCTTAATTACTGAGTTTTTTGACAGATTTCTCACATAAGTTGGGGAGAAGGCAAAGCCGTACTTCAACATGTCAAGGAAGAAAGAGTTACATGGGGTTTTTAGCTTGAAATAGAGCTCCATTAAATTTAGGAGATAGAACTACATATTATTTTGATCTATGAGATGTAGCCATGTATAAGATATAGCAATATGTAAATATCTACTCTCAAAAGTATGGCATAGAAAATTGAAAATTATGTACACAAGTTTATTCATCAAAATATCAAAATACTCTATGTATTCTTGCAGCTCCTGTTTGCCTTTTCTGTGCAATTGGGTTCTGGGACCCCACAGAAAGCAGGAAAACCTCAGGAGTTTTCATGATGATGGAACAACCCTCATTCCCAGCCAGACCTGGGGCTCATTCTGCTTCCCAGTCTCAGAAGGAGGGGAGGGCTGTCATTTATCACAGGTAAGGGAGGCACATTTAGGTTAAGTTCAGGCTGAGGCTCCTTAAGTGAGGACACAGGAGACACAGAAAGCTCATCTTCATTTAGTCAAAGTGAAACAAAGGTCCTAATTGCAGAACAAACCAGTAGGGAATGAGAAGTCAGAGCCCATGTGAATTGAGAGAAGCAATAATGAGAAATGAAAGCATACCCTAAGCTGAAAATCTTGTTTATTTTTGTGGCACCTGCCTGAACTATCCAAAAGTTACATGCCTGCTCTGATAATTGCTGGAGTAAAAAGATCACATACTTATTATTTTTGTTATCAAAAGTCACAATTACTGATTTCAACCTATTTCTGTGCTCTGCTGCCCACAAAGACTTGGGTGTAGGCTGACACAAGGGATCCAATTGTGCAGCAGGTACTGCGTGTTAAATTACAATTTAGATTCTGTTCCTGCGTGCAAATTAACAAATGTGAGATTTTTTGTAATAAATCCTCTTTCAAACATTTCCATTAATTACTCTGCTGAATTCAGTGTAGTTATCTTTAAAACTCCTAATTAGCTTTATTCACATTATAACAGAGCCAGAAGTTTGAAGCAATTGAATAGAGTAAAAAGGGGGCTGTTGAATTTATAATAGGCGTTTTAAGGTAATCTGGACTTCCTCAGGATTCCTTTCTGGCTTTGTTATCATGAAGTGACCCTGAGTGGCTGTTACATTCAAGAGCAAGCTGGAGAACTGCTGTAATGTTTAGCTATATGTTTCCAGGGGAATTCTTTGTGGGTGGGCAAACGCTTTACAGCTAAAGCTCAACACCTGCAAATCTTGGCAATTTGGATCCATGTCAGCTTAAAGGGAGGATGGGGAAAATGCCTCTTGACATAATGCTGCTAAGAAAATACTTTCTTGTCAAAGTGTGCTGTGATTGAGGTTTACTTAGGAGTGGAATCACAGAGTTCTCAGGTATGTTCATGGGAAGATCAAGAAACAGAAACAGGAATTATCTAAATATATTAGGACAATCTTCTAGCATGAGAATTACATGCTCACATCTAGTAAGGTTATCTTTTAAAAATAGTATGACTTCTACAGCTTTTTTATGCTTTACTAAAAAAAAGTGTTTGAGGGGTTTTTCTAAATAACTAATTTTCAGTGAAATAATAGACAAAGGGACCAGTTTAACTGAATCCAGCTCTGTTTTGCTGATTCAATGTCTTGTACACCACAGAAAAATGGAAATTAATAGTAAATGAAATGTTTTCAGAAAAGTAGAGTCCCTGGAACTCTTACCTCTTCATAATCATTGATGTTTTCAGGAGTTGATTGCATTTTGAACAACAAAATATGAGAAGAAGGAAAAATATATACAAGTTTCTGAAATTTTATTTTCTCTTCTTTTAAATGATGATTGAAGAGCGAAGTCTTATGTGAACATAACATGTTTGATGGATTAAAACCAATAGGGATGCAAAAAGAAATTACATTTCTGATGCTATTTTTGAGAGCGGTGACACTACGGAGATGAGTGGTTTCACTGCCTGAACACCTTCTTAGAGCAATGTACTCTAAATGTTGTCAGCAAAGATAAATGCCTCAGGCATGCCAGGGATTTCAATTTGTACTTATTATCACTCTTTGTTTCATGGATGATTAGGTGCTACAAAAGTGCCTGTTATCTTTATCCCAATGATCCCAAACAAGGAATAACCTTGCCAATTCTATAGGTAACACTTGATATTTAATACAGGTTACTCTGCTGCAATTACTAGTGTCATAAAATTATTATATTTTTTATAAAGAAGAAAAAAGATAATCAATATGAGCAAACCAGTAATAAATAGAAACAGCTGATGTTATAAGTGTGATAGAAGCTGGGGGGATATCATCCTTAGCAAATGAAATGGTTTAAAGAAACCAAAATGTCACCTGCAAAAGTGCAAATGCTTTCTACAACTAATAAAAGTCTAGTTAAATTTAAAAAGGCCAAATTTTCATCTTTCTTCTTTTTTTTTTCAGAGTCAAGAAAAATGTCATGGCTTTGTCTAAAACATCACATTCTCAGCCTGTATCGCCCCCAGCTCTTGCTCCTTATTTTTTTTTTTTCCTATCTTATCTCCCCCAGCTCTTGCTTTTTAATTTTTTTTTCTATCTTGGTTTGATATTGGTTAGGGTGGGGGAGGGGGGTGTTGCTTGTTTGTTTTGTTGTTTTTAATGATACTTTGGAAGGACTATATTTTTGCAGTCAGTTTTTGTTTGGGAAACCATTTTCAAAATTTGAGATGAAAACCTGGAAGAGATTATATAATTGAGTTGAGCCTGGGTTTGGATTTCTTTTCCTGTTCTAGCTGTTTCTGAATAGAGACTGTGTTTTGGTTTCTGCTGTAATCCAGGCAGGAGCAGGAGGCAGAAGGCTGATTCCCAAACCTCCGCTGAATGTACAAGGAGTTTTGAACCAGATCTTCCTGTTCCTGTCCTTTAAAATTTTATATTACTACACAATTTTAACGTTTACCCTGATGGGACGAGGGAAATATTTTGAAATATCAGTGATACAGAACAGGGAAAACATATTTCCTGATCATCCCTGGCTCTAAATCTGTTTATGTTTGTCAGGTCAGAACAACAGTGCTGTCCCTTTCCATCCTGACAGCCATCAGCCATTATAAGTGTTCCTCTGTAGTGAATTTTATGGGTATTAAAGATCTACATGTTCCTTTCACTTCATCTGGAGTTATGAGCATTCGTTGCCTTTCCAAACATTGCAGCTGAAATGAAAAATTCCACTCCACTCTTTACTGCCTAGTAGTGTTCAGTGCCAACACAAAGGTTGGTAAAATACCAGGGGGTGTGCATGAAGTCCATTTTAAGTATTATGAAGGTTCCCAAATCAAAACAGATTTTCTTGTAACACTGGAATGTATGGGTTGGATGCTTCTAGACACAGGAAGTTAATTGATATGGATATAATTAAATTCCAAGCCACTGGAGCTCTTGTTTGTCATTAAAGCAAAGTGTTCCTGGCTTTTTAAACTTTTTAAAAAGTTTTTAAATATTCTTAAGCTTTTCCTGCATTTGAGATTTTTCCAAGTATTAAATTTTAAATTTCAGAAGCTTCCTATTTGAGCCATACGTATAAAATTCTGTTCAATTCAGTCAGTTGTAAAAGTCATTTAATAAGGCATTGTTCTCTGCAGGCTTAGCAATGTTGTGTAAACTGAGGAATGAATCTGGGCAAGAGTCTGCCCAACAAAGCTACATTGAGTAGACACAGAATTTTCAAGCACTGGTGCCTGAGGATCTATCTCACTTTTAGCTAATCTAAAGCTTGCCATAATGAAGGACAAGTTTTACACTTGCACATGCCACAGGGAAACAATGGGATTAAGGTATTAATACAGGAAAATAGCTAATTTGTCTTGTATATTGTTTAATCAGGGACCACACAGTCAAATTCTCCAAGTGTGTGCTTATTTGATATTTAGTCATTAATCTTGTTCCCATCCATAAATTCACAGAATGGATAATTAAAAAATCCTACTCCAGCCCAGTGAACTTCTCTGTGACTCTCCAACGTTTAGTAGCCAGAACATCTAATTTGGTCCTCATTTACAGCTGCACATTTTGACTGCATGACACTGACAAAAGAAATAACACTGACAAAAGAAATAACACCTGATAGGCATGCCATTTCTTTAAAGCATTATCTCAACTATCATGTCAGTACTTTGCTAAGTGATGAGAGCAGATGTATTGGTGGCCCTGACAAAAAGGAAAAAAAGGGAACACTCATGCACTGCTTGTTTGTTCTCACCTTTGTGACCTTTAAAAGCACCTGAAGCAGTGAGGTATCTAAGTCCACTTGAAAGCTGATATATTCTACTGGCTTTCACCCTTCTATTCTGTGTGTGTCAGCTGTGTGGAGGAAATAATAACTAAGAAACATCTAAAAGGTAGGGAGCATATACAAATAAGGGATGGAGAAAAAATAAATGTAGGCAAGAGAAAAATGAAAAGAGCACAAGTTTTTGGTAGGTTAGTGCACAGTCACAATATGGAAAACATACTATGAATTATGTTATTGCATGGTTATTTCTTTTATTTTGTGAGATGACTAGTCTTGCTGTCCTAAAGTTATATTTCTCAAACTCAAATTTAAATACACATTGTGTGTTTGGAGAAAAGAAGCATAAACAGCTTGAGGCAGAAAATATTTATTAATAGTAGGTTTTACATTCAGTTTCCTCTTTTTCAGCATAATCATCATTTCCTTTTACTCTACTGTTTGGATTTTTTTTAAAGCTACCTGTCGATCCTTATTTCCTACCATATTTGTTTTCCAAGATATAGCTGGTCTCCAATAAAGCTGCCTAGAAATCTCTGTGTCCAGAAGTCCACTACCTCTGAAGAAATACTGGTTTTACTTTTTGTGTTTTCATACAAGTCCTTTCACAGTACTGTTTATAGTTTTGTGTGCAGAGGGGAGGATTTCCCTTTGTCTTTTAAAATTTGCTGTAAAATTTAACCCAATCATTGTGGATTATATAACTATAGGTGTTATAACTATAGGTGTTAAGAACCAGAAAAGTTGTAAGCTCCAACCAATTTAGCAAGGCATGGGTCAGAACTGCAGCAGGGTTTCACCTTTAGCTAAGTACATTACATGTACCATCACAAGCTGTTCAGGCATCCTTGACTTTACAGGATGTTCTTGTGCAGCACTTGCTGACAACTTGTAAGCTTAGCTTCTCATGCCCTTTATCCAAACTCTTCAATACCACAGAGATAGGTGACACCATTGTATCAATGAGAAATGCACTTAAGTGTAATGGAGTGGAAATTCACTCCAGCAGGTTTAAGTCCAAGTGTCAGATTGTCTGAAGATGTGCTTCAGGACTCAGCTTCCTTAAGTGTTTATCTAGTGACAATGTTGCTAAGGATACAGCCATCCTTTCTGCTTATTGCCTCAGCCACTGAATACTTGTATTTTTCTTTTAGAAGGTTTCTGCAGAAACTTTTGACTGCTTAGTGAAACCTGAGAGTTGGTGGTCATAATTAAGTTACAGCAATTGTGTATATTATTTCAGTGAAATTTAACCCTCCTTAGATCAGAGAGAGAGGTACAACTGATTTTCAGTGTCTGATTTAATAGACTGCTACTTTCTTTTTTTTGTTGTTGTCATTACATATGTTAAATCAATATTTCAAGTTGGTTCATGTTCTTCCCTGGGATATCTTTTGTGATTGTCGAAACTACAGTAGTCACTGTCACCTAACACAGTTAGTAATGTGTTACGGTTAGAATTGTAGCACTCACTGAAAATTGGTTTGCATCCAAAACTTAATGTCATAAAAAATTCCATTTCATACTAAACTGAATGACACGTTGAGAAAAAACTCTATTTCATTGATCTTCTACACACTGATGTAGGATGCAACTTTCCATTCCAGTCTATTTAGGAGATAACAACCCATTCTATACACACAGTCCAAAACCATCTTCAGTTTGGACTGTAAATTTACAAATGACAGTTCTGCAAATTAGACTTGAAAGGAAAAGCTGAGCAGAGGGTTTTAGAACTTGCATGCAAAATTCAGGACAATTTGTACAGGAAAGAGCCTGGCTGCTTGTGTTATAACTGCATAAATCCCAGAGATGTCCATGACCGAAATGAATGACAATAATCCTGCCACCTTCTCACTTTTCAATCCTTTTTTGGTCCCTGATGATTTATTGTTGCCCCACATTGAGTACAGTATCCATCTATTTTTTATAATCAGAACTTTCTTAGACAAAAATATTTTTGGAAGCTGTTGTAAACAGCTGCTGGGAAAATACCTCTACAAAACTCGAGAGCTAAGTTTAAAATGGATAAGCCTGAATTTTTCTGTCTAAATATTTTCTTATTTCACAGTTAAATTACTGACTGTAGCCTTGATCATACAAAGACATTCGACATTTCTTATCCTGTCTATAAACGCATGTAGGACTCATCTGACTCCAGATGTCTTCATTTCAACAGGCTTACCAAAAAACACCTGTATTTGTGGTCCTGAGACACTTGCCACTGTGTTTCACAGATTAAATTAAGAGACTGGATTTCATATTTGTTCTTGTAAAGGATGTGCTCCACTGATCCTATGTCTTTGTGCTTGCTATTTTATATTCTACTCAGTCCAATCTTTCTCTATTGAACTACCATCTTTTTTCTTACATTTGGCCTTCATCATTATATATCTTACTTTTAAGGCTTAGTTTTTCTATTTCAGTCCCTTGCTAAAGGCTCAGATATATTTTGGACAGAAACTCTTGATGTCCGTGGCCAAATCTCTTCTACTCCAATTTATTGCTCACAACCAGGCTGCTTCTAGCTTGCAGCTGCATTTATTCCTTGTTCCAGACATGTTCCTAGTCAGAGACTGTTTCTCACCACACTGCATCACACAGTCTTGGCCTTTAGAATCAGATCTTTCTTTTGAGGCATCTCTCTCCCATTTCTCAGATTTCCAGGAGTTCTGCCTTTTGCTCTCCTCAAAAATTGCAGCTGTTCTCTGTCCTCTCTGTTCTTTCCACTATCCTGCTTGAAATCAAGAGTTCTTTAACCTTTTCTCTACAGGTTTTTATATGTTACTATTGAATTTAAAAAGAAAATAAGCAAGAAAATAAGAGTATACCATAAGAAATTTCTTAAGTTCATATTTGGTGCAGTAATATCAGTCAAAAATCAAAACTTTTTTCATATTTTGAAACTAGATCGGGCATATTACAGCCAGACACTTCGGTAACTTTATCTGGAGACATGTCAGCAATCTAGTGCAGGGGGTTTTTCTGTGGAAATTAAATCAGTTCTTATATTTTGGTGGTTTAGAGTCTTTTGCCCTCCTGGATGTTTCGGGGCAGACGCATGAAAGAGACAGAGGCTTCAGNCAGATATTTACAATTTTAAGAGAAAAATAAACAAAATCTAAAATCAGATGCACATGCAAAAAATTATAACATAAGCCCCAAGAAATATTTCCAAGCAACAGTTTCTCTCTGCTCAAAATTCTTGAAGATTTTGGCTTAATCTACAGTTTTTCTAGATAGAAGGTCATATGTAGTCGTCTGTCTTTAAAAAAAAAAAACAAACAACAACAACAAAAAAAACCCAAACCAAACCACCAAAAAACCCAAACCATCCAAATAACAACCCACATTTTATTATGTTATGGATTTTACCATAACTCTATACATTTAAGATTGAAAGTTTATTGTAGCTAAAATCTGAATTTGCAAATGCAAATGTTTCTTATAAACACATCTTGTGGTTTGTAAAAATAATGGTAAAAATACATTGATTTTGAAAAAATCCTGGTTTTTAGGAGCTCTGACTGATTTGTTATTGGGAAGCATATCCTCCTGTATCTGCTTCTCAAGCTGAACTAGAGGAACAGTCAAGCTACAGTTATGTTAAGATGCTTTTTAAAGATATAGACCTTTCAATAGGATTATGCAGCGTGTCCCCTTTGCCAGCATTTAGACTTTGATTTACAAACACAATACCTTTCACTCAAGAGAAGCAGGCATGAAAGATCTTCAGTATATCCTTAATCTGCTTACTGTTATCAGGCATGCAAGCCCATCAGGAGTAAACACATCTATTTTAAATATTCCCTTAAGAAAGATCGTCTGGTGCCATTTCATAAAAAATATTCTTCCATTTCTTTTTTCTCTGCTGATCTTTGCTTTGAGTTATATCACTGCTGAGAGTGGGTGCTATGAATTTCTCAACAATCTAAGCACAGTACTTTAACTAGAGAAGAATCTGTAGTAAATGCCAAAGTTGTGTTTCAAAAGGAAAACAGATTTAAACAAACAAGAGTATCATTTCAGAATGTGAAATTATTCTGTTTTCTTTTTGCTGATATCTTTCATTTAAAAGAAGGATTTCTAAAGATTCTTATCATGACCAATGTGCTTGAAAGTATAAAATCCCATTACCTTCTGAAAACAGTTTGATATACTGAAGCAGCCTCTGTGACAGCTATGAGCTACTCTGTTGTTTGGTTTTTAATGAAAAATATCTTCTTCTAGGGTGAGATCATAGGAGATTTGTGATGCATTGTTCATTCAACTTTTTAAGAGTACTGGAAGAAGGCTACACAGTAATTATCACTGCATATTGTTTTCTATTTAAATAGCCTATTTTAACATCTGCCTGATTACTTACCCATTTCTCTTGATTGTTTCATATTTTCAGACACCTTCCCTTCCTTGCTCCAATATCCAATACTTAGAAAAGTGAAACCTGTTGTGCTACCTAGTGTCACAGAATTGTGGCATAAAAAAGAAAATCATCCATAGTTTTGTTTCACATAAGCAAGAGCAAGAATTTTTCCTTAGTATTAACTTAGCACTAAAGCTTCTATGATAGAGAAATTTGAGTCAAGAAGGTTGGAGGACACATTGGCAGAATGATTCTTTCTAATGCCAGCTTGCACAGTCAAAAAAGCACATCTGACGATTTAAAACATTTCAAATCTTAACAGGTTTTTTGACAAAACCTAAATTTGAATTACTTTTTCCAGACCCATTACTTTTTCATTTTTGTTGAATCAGAAAATATCTTGCCTTGTTTTCAAACAGTTGAACTAGATATCCTTCAGATTAGCTGTTCAGCTTGATCTGTACTTTTACCTGACGCTTCTTCCTTCCAAGTTGACAAATTCTGCTGCTTTAGTAACCCATGTGTTGATCCAGTTTTGATGAACCGTATTTCAACCCCAAATTTATATTTTTTATCTCTACTGACATAGAGAAAAAACTTTTATATTCCCCTCTCAAGAAATACCCAGTCTTTTCTTTCAATTAAAACAATACCTTTTGTTTTATAATAAAGTGTTGTTTCAATTGTGCTGTCAGGAAGCTGTTTTGGGAAAAGGAGGAGTGGTCTCAGTGGGATTAAGAACTGAATCAGGAACTCAGACTGTGTATTATTATATAAAACAAACAGGCACACCATGAATTATGTAGTTTTACATTTCTATCTTGGGAGTCTAATGACAATGCAAACCACTTGAGCTGAGCTGTATGTCTTATGATGTCAGCAGAACACCTCAGAGGAATTCTAATCTCATAATCTCAACTCTCTGCTATATAAAAAACATCTAGACAGAAGAATCAGAAAAGGAGATGATGTTTCATTTTGGCATCTATTTTAGGAGTATGAAATCCACTACATTACAACAGTGAGCCTCTTCTTTCATAATGTAATCCTAGAACAAGAGAAAACTATGGATTTTTTACTCAGGTAAAGATTAATTTTGCTTTGAACATACACATTAATATTAAATACATCCACAGGTTTTTCAAATAGCAAAATAAATGTGGAGTTGATGTTTTTAAAAAAATAAGCAGAAAGGTCTAAATACTTAGCAAGACATGATGGATTGAACAGAGTAAGTTTGAATACTAACATATTACTCAGCTTCCCAGTGTCACACATGTCAAAGCAAAGATTTATCTCAAAGGATGGTTGATGATTTTTGTCATCTGGGGAAGTTGTTCTGCCTAAGAGAAGTGGTAGAGGAATTTACTATAGCAAAAGCAGAATATTTCTGACACAAGGACCTAGTGGATCCTTCTTGACTTCAATACATTTTTAATTTATTCTGAGAAAAAGAGAGATTGGCAAAAGCCTCAGTGTTTTATTTTTTCTTTTTTCAAAGACAGCCTGGTGAATATAAGAAGAAATGTAAGGATTTACCTTTTTTAAAATATTTTTGTTCCAGTGCAAACATATTACTTAAACTCTCCTTCCCATTTTGTGGGACTAACTTCTTTTTTTTATTACTGTTTGTGAAACTCATAAACCACATCCATTTAATGAAAATCCAGACTGCCATTCATTGATATAACTCCATAAACGAAATAATTATTTATCAGTGTGATGAAGCATGAGGGTTTTTTTCCTACTCTAAAAAGTCACTGAATCCACAGGAAGCTCAAAGCAAGCCAAATATACACAGTTCTGCTCTCTCCTTCATAAGAAACAGATTCTATTGCCTACTCCTCTTTGCCTAACTGGGCACTATTAAATATCTCTTGGGGTCATTTGTTAGACTCTGCTTTCAGACCTGCCTAATGGGGTTTTAGTCTCTCTTCATTATTCATCTCTAATCAGCTTTTTCCCATCCCACAGATATCTGTTGCTAAATCTCCAGACAGGAACAACCAGCTGGCAAATTGCGGACAGTCTTTGAATTTAAGCAGATTTAGTAGGGTTTCAGTGAATGTTTATATGGCTTAAGCTAATTGGAAATAAGATTTACAGTGCTTCTTTTAACCAATGCCATTCTATACTTAGAAAGAGAATTACTGGTATATCTTAAAACAGTAATCTTATTTACTCATGAGTATAACTTCCTTGAGTATAGACACAGCCACTGCCAATTTAAGGCTACACACCAGATTTAGTTTTAACTTCTACATTGTGTAAAGAACGGAAAGGTCATTATCTGCAGTTATACCAGATACAGACAAATAGCAAAGTCACACTTGACGCATCAGGATCAATAAGAATCAAATGGTAGTTCTTTCCAAAAGGAAGTCTAGAGTCTTCAAACAAAAACTACTGATTCTTAGAGTTATTCATTTCTAAGAAAACTCGGTGCTTTAGATGCTTCAAAAAAAGGCTTACTTACATTCATGGTAACCACTTGGCAATAATACAAAATATTGTCTATGTTAATTTGACAAGAACAGATAAAGGAAAGAAACATTCCAAGAAAATAATTCCTAAGTCTCCAGTAATTTATTTTATGTCCTGTCTTAAGGACATTTCCACAAACCTCTGCATCATTTAGTAGGCTGGAGAGAACAATTGTCTATAGAAGTGTAAAAGCTTTTCTCCCTGGAAACTGAAATGGATTTTCATCCTGCTTATTAATTTAGCTCATTAATAATTTAAAACATATCTTAATTTCTTTATGCTCAGACCTAAACAGGTGCATAATGTCACTGTTATGTTCCAGCTGTCTTGTTGAGTTTTCATTTCTTTTTTAAACAGTGAGATCTTTGAATATTTCCTAGGTAGCCCTTCTCTTCTCACATATTCTCCTCACTAGGCTGTATGAGACCTTTTGTGCTAAACAATTTCTTTTTAGTATTTTGAACTTGTTTTCAGTGGAACATAAATAAATAAGGTTGGGTCTATTTACTGTGTGAAATTCACTTAGGAGCACAGCTGAAAATGGTTTATTTAGGTTAATGCTGATAAGTGAGTTTTTTAAGGTTCTGCTAAAATCACCAATCAGCATGAAAATAGGTAAAATACTTATTTTGATGATGATAATTTTACCAATGTAATTTCTGTTTGAAATGGCTGCTTATATTGCAACTAGACATGAATTTACTGCAGAAAATATATAATAATAATAAAAAGAGCTGTCACCTGAGAACAGCTGCAACCATTTAGCTTTGCAGTTGTGTCTGGGTTGATACAAATCTGCCTGTGTCAGTTATGACACTGCTATTGCTTGAGATCCTCAGTCATTTTAACTTCTGATACTGACCCAAATTGTGGGCTGAGCAGAGACTGAAGAAAACATTCCTTCCCCCCTGGCTTCACATGTAATCCAAAAAATATTCAGAAGATGCCCTTCTTGTTTTTGCATATTCTAAGCCTTTCTGCCATTGTTTTATCATTTTCTGGTCCAGCTGCTTTAGGACTCAGCTTAACCAGGCTAACATCCCTTAGGGTTATATCACTTACACTTTTCTCGTGAGTCTGAAACCCAGGAGGCAGCCAAAAGCAAATTCCCAGGCAGCCTGAGATTCATACACATATAACAGGTCTCAGAGCAGCTAATGAGACTGTGCACTGTGCTGATTTGCTCCAGTGGTGAGGTTCTGCATATGGGTCAGCAACAGGCTGCTGCATTTCCTGTTAAGTTTTTCTCTTACTTTTAAAGTGTATTTGTCTCTTCCTAGTTCTGGAAAGATGTGTTTCAGACTTAAAAGGAACATCAGCTTCAGACGAGTTTAAATAACGTTTTCCCTAGAACAATATACATAATAGCATTTGAAAGATTGGCAAGCAGCCTTTAATCTGCTTTAGAAAATCACCCAAAAAAGGAAAATAAATTATATAGTTAAAATCACAGCATTATTTCATGCTTGAACACTAAGAGCCTTTGTCATGCATCATTTTTAAAAGGTAAAGTGTTGAATTAATTTTTAAAGTAATAGACTGTTGTACTTGTGATTGTTTGTGAGGAAATCAATGGCCACACTGAATGCTGTAGCAATGGGTAAGAATTATTTCTTAATACTTCATTAAAATTAGATGGTCGACAAACCTTTTAAAAACAGCAAGATGTATTTGGGTGACCTGATTTCAAAACTGTGGAACACCTGGAGATTTTCCCCAATGTACATTCTTGTTATACTCACACAAACCCTTTCTGGCATGAGTACCACATGGAAATCCTGCTTACTGGTAGCTTAGCACTATCCTTCATTATACTCATTTTTATTCTTTCTTTTCCTTTTCCTGTTTTTACATCTGAAACTGAGAATAGCTTGTCCCCATACCAGTGAATTGGATTGGGTACTGGAGAGCAGAAATGAAAAAATATGTGTGGACTTGACTGAAGAAAGAATATGGAACTTCGTGGTTACTCTCTCTCCTTGCTCTTTATTCTCATTCATTTGCATTCTGTGTATAAATACAGGGTGGTGACAACAAAAGAGAAGCTATGATTATTTCAATCAATATATGGATTTCTGGAATAGGGATTTAGGTCCTCAAAGGACCTTACAAAAATTTGTAGTGGCATACCTATGAAGGGTATGTCCCCGAATACAACTTAACACAAATTTTCAGAATTTCAGAATTTCCTTACTACAAAATATAACTTATTATCTGGCTTGATGTCTGTATTTGATTCATCTTCACCCACAGAAACTTGTTTCTATGCTTACATATGTAATCTGAATAAATATAAAATGATTTCTTGGTATGCTGTTAAACGGAACAAACTGTAAAATGAGGCACCAGAAAGATCATAAGAAAAAATGCATATGGGAAGGGGAAGATCAAGAAAACACAGCAGATTCCTAATTTTCCAGCCTCCTTCATTGAGCCCACAGTGTGCATTTTTCTCTATGACCCTGAAACATTTAAACCCAAACTAAGTCCCACTGACATAGGATAGTCTTTATTTTGAAGGCTTAAGGACATCAGTTGTAAAGATGAGAAATTATATTGTAGGCCTGACTAGGTGATAATTATGATATTGCAACTGCAATTTGGCATATCTAAAACTACAGCATGGTATTACTTTAGTCTTGAAAAATCTAAAAAAGGTCCCTTGAGAAAACAAACAAAACTTTCTTTGTAAAAACCCCTTTTTTCTTATAAACAAGATAACAGCAATCCCTTCTCTGCATAGGAGAAGGGATTCTGAATCTTCTTCTCTGGCTAGGAGAAGAAATAGACATGCTTCTGTCTTCTCAGATGATACTTGATTGTCATTTTATGCTGTATACTAATATTTGATCCTGCCAGTTGAAAGACAGATTGCTAGCAGACCCTCCTGACTAAATAAATGAGAAGTTTTCCTCAAACAAGACAGAGCTTATCACATGAACAATACAGAAGAGAAACATGATAAAATAGCAAAATTGGGGATTCAATATAAAATAGTACTTCTGCTGTTCCAATCAAAACATAAAACAGATTTGTCATTGTGACCAGATAAAAAATAGTCTTGTTCTACTACAGACATAAGCCAGCCATTAGAAATAAGTCTTTTTATGACTGGCTTTGGTAGTATAATACATTTGGCACAAGAGAGAACACCCATGGTGTTCTAAACACCAAGTTTATAACTCTTTCTTGTGACGGATAATGTTCAGAAAAAAAATTTCATCATAATGATATGCTTCTGCTTATCAGTTCTTTAGTACTTAATTTCTTTTGGGATACAGCTTTGAGGAATCTATGTAAGATTATTCATAAAATAAAAAGTGGCTATAAGTCTTGTTACTCTGACACAGAAAGTGGGTCTCCAACCTGCTGATGTGCCCAGCTCCTTTAGCAGCTGACATTCTACCAGACACAGATCTGTGCCAGTGTGAACAGCTGTACAGGGAGAAGAGCTCCTCTTGGCAAGGCGAGTTCTTTGCTGCTGAGGAAGCAGTGTGGGTCATGCTCATAACAGCCATTTCAGCTTAACTCAGCCAAGGGTCATGGCAGGAGGAAAAGCACAGGAAAGCCTGAGCTGTGAGCTGGCAGAGAGCTACTCCATTACACACTTTCCATTCAAAGCTAGAGCCATACAGACTGCCCCCATTAGAACAGTGACAGATAATCTGCAAACAGGAATCTCCAGGAGACCTTTGCACTTTCCACGCTGTATTTTACAGAGTTTGTCAAGGACCTTGTTAGGCTTGTAGATGTGCACCCATCACAGTCAAATTATGATTCCAGTAGTTGCTGTCTGCCTGCCAATTATCCTGTAAAATCGAAACAGAGTTCCTTACCCCTAGTCCTAAATTCCTAGCTGATCATAATGCACTCTGAAAGACTATAGTTTCCTTTATTTTACTGATTAATGCAACTTGTATGGTAAATAAATTTTTAAATCTTTCACTGTGAAAGCGTGTAAGCTTTTGAATATTGGAGCAGTTGAGTCCGCAGCATAACGAGGTCTTTGATCAATTCCAATTATCCTGCTATGACTCAGGCCCTGAGAAGAAAAGTTTCCAGTTCTGCTCTATGGCTTCCCCGGTAAGCAGATTTGATCAAGGTCTCATCTCAATATGTCATTGGAGAGTGTGTAGCTGTAACTGGCTGTATTCAGTAAGTGACCACAGGTGAGCAGCCAACTGCTTTCCTTCTCACTGGGAGTGAGGAATGGATTCTTGAGATTCAGATGCTCCGGCATGATCCTGGCATTAGAACCACTCATGAGGTCACAAATCATGCTCTTGCATGTTTCTGCTTACAGTAAAAGCAAGAATTTTCAAGTTTTAAGTGCTAGACAACAACTATAGATAAAGGACTCAATTGTTATGTCAGTGTCCCATCAAACAAGGTAATTAGAACTTAATAAAACCCATATTTTTTTAATGTAAAATAGACATGTCTATTAATTTTGTCATGGCAGTAGTAATCTCAGGAACTTAAATTGTTTTGTTTGAATTTGGCTCTTCAAAATCTATGCAGTCTACTACGACACCTGATTCCACCTGCCCATTTTTCAACTACCAGATAGAAAATTCATACTTTAAGTAAGGAATTGTCCAGAAGTTTGTTAGTAGGCTAAGGAACTTTCAATCTTAAAATCCTGAGCTTTTATTACACTGAAACTGTTTTTTCCCTTCCTCCCACACCTCCTCCTGCTAATATCTTCTTGATGGAATTATTGAAACTCACACCATAGGAGGAAAGAAAAAAAATATTAACCTTCTGGAAAAGGAGATTGGAAATTAAGGCAATTCAGATTGTCTTATGGTAAAGCACTGGCTAAGAGTCAGATAATGCAAGTTTAGGATCTGACACAAACTTCTTGTATGAGTTTTCTGAAATTCATTTCCAGCCAAACCATGATAGTTTGTTTATTCATAGTGAGCTAAAACATGCTCCCCTATGATTCATTTGGAACTACTTGTGGAGGAAAGCATCATGCCTTTTTGTGAAAAGGGAAAAAAATCTTATCTTCAGTCTCCTCCCCCCTTGGCCTTAGATCAATGGGATGATAATACAAATAGGAACTTGCCTCCACGAAATGTTCTATTTATTGCCTCACTAGTGTTGTTCAGATATTTCAATGATGGTGTTAATGGTCTTGCTCCAAAAAAGTATATAAGTATGTTTCTGGCTTTAAACACAAACACCACCATTAAACTTTATGGCTTACTTAAGTATAAGACCATTAAATCATGGAGAAGTCTAGGTGAAGTCGGATTGCTATACTTAGCACCTCTGAACCGTGGAGTTCTGGAAATACCTACAGCAGTGCTGACAGAGCAGTTGTCTTGGGCTCACTTCTACCTCCAATACAAGGAGATCATTTAGATTTCCTGATTGATGAAGATTCCACCTCGAATATTATAAATGATAAAATGATTATAAATGATAAAATGTCTTACCTGAGCAAGTCTCTAAATATGGCAACAAGACAAAACAAGTTTATACTAGTTTAAACAGTTCTATCATGTGTTATCTAATCATATTTTGTTTTACAACTATGTCTATACACATTGCATATAAAAGCAGTTTTATACCCCAGTTCAGAATATAACACATATTTGATTGCTCATTGTTTCCTCACTGTTCAAAGACACTGCATATTACTCAAGAATTGCAGTCAACATTTTCTATAATCAAGCTTTTAAAATATTCCTTAGTCTGGGACAAGGATTAAACTTCCAGCCCATTCCTACTAGGAGTTTCAAAATCCACATTTGAAGCTTGATATTTAAACTGCTTATTATACTTTCCCTGCTTCTTTGGCCAGCTTCTTATTTAGTAGCTCTTGTTTTTAAATGGCATTCCAATTAGATGAAACTAAAATGTGGTGCTACCCCAAACAACTTTAAAAACAATATCTTCAATTTCTTCATCTGTAAAATTTTGTTTTACATGAAAAACAATAAGAACTTTGCATAAGAAATGTGTCAGCTTTCGTGGAGTTATCAGCAGCACACATGGATTTTTAGTGTTGTGGTCTACACTAGAGTATTCTGGTAGTCAAAATACACTTCAGTACCTAACTTATACAGTATCATCTGACATAGCCACAGGCAGCTTCACACTAGAGTTCAAAAACAATTTGCTTGGTAAATTAGCTATTTAATATTGCAGCAATATTTGATTAATTAGTCTTCCAATTTATTAATGATACATGGAAATTCAAAATTAGAAATTCCAGTTTATTATACATAAAAAGCATACATTTAAATTAGCTTCCAGTTAATAATGTAGATACTTTATATATCTACCAGTATTCAGTATCACCACATATCCACATTGTTGATAATTCAGAACTCATAGCTGCAGTTTTTCCATCATCAGACTTGTATTTACTTGGTCACATATAAAATCACTCTGCCATGCAAGAGCATTTTTTTATCAGATGTTCAAGGACATTTGAAAGTGGTTATTTGACACATGGATTCAGATTGTGCTCGCCTAATTTATTTTTTTTTAATAAATCAGAGATGACCTATTGCTTACAATTGCAATGCTTAATTTCTCAAGTACCACCACAAAAGCTTCCATTGGTACATACATGTTGTAGGTCAATGACCCTCTGTAAGAGAGACAAGCAAAATACCTGATCTGATGGAGCTGGACAGCAACAACCTAACTGCAAACTGATGCCCTGACTCTGCATTTGTGGTGTCGTCTCACACTTCTGTCACAATACTCGAGCAGGAGTGCAAGCAAGCACTGAAGTTGCACCAGAAAGCAAATATATTAGAATGTCCCTACTCAGTTATTTCTCAGCCCTCACTGGAAGCACTTCCCTTTCTCTTCCACTGAAGCAGAACAGCTGCCTAGAGACCTGTTTTGGTCTCCTTCCTGTACCACTAGCTTGCAATCCTAGCCATGACATCCCCATGAAAAGTAACCAGAGGTTTACTATAATATTTGCAGAACTCCCAAGCTTTCTGTGTTCTGGGTATACCTGGGAAATGTGTATCTGAAATAATACAGATACCAAACTCTTATTAATAATACAGTAACACTCCATAATAACTTACATCTGTTTCTCATTGTAAAGAAGTTTGGATGACTCTTCCCAGTTTTCCTTCCCTAGATTTTGAGAAAATGGGCAGGAAAATCATCTCTTTTTTGCTAATACCACAGTTGAAAACTGGTCTACAGTGTCTCAGACTTGTATGTTTGCATTTTAATCAAACTTTTATTAGAGTTTCATACTTTATCAAGTGATGTATCTTTGTTAAGGATCATGAATTTTGAAAAGAAGTCTGATCCTGCCTACCAGACATATATTCAAAGGCTATTCCCCTCGCAAAAAAAGGGGAGTTATAACTTACAAATTTTTTTTCCTTTTTGTCCTAAACTGGGGAACAATAACATCTGTAAAAGAGTGACCTATGTTTTTTTACTAGGTGTAACCTGTCTGTGTGACTACTGCAGGTTTAGCATGTGAATCAGAACTCAGCTGCTTAAAAGCAATAGCTGACCAGCACAGTGTAGCAATTACATATTTACGGAAATACAAGGGTATTTTTTTGTTGAAACATGATAAAAATAGCAACTAATTACAAACTTTCAGCACTCTACATATCAGGTATCGGATTTGTTTTCATTCAAAGGATCAAGGGACCATTGTCTAATTAACTGAAATGACCAAATGAATTTGCCAGCCTGCATGGATTTACAGAAATAGGTATAATATGAACAACGTTCCCAGCAGGGAAAATCATCCAGCTATCCTGACTACATCCCAAAATATTTGCTGAACAAGAGTTACATTTACTGGTGTGCTGATTTCACATTATCCATGTTTGGGTTACAAATAACACTTCATGTTAAAATGGGAGAAGAAATATTGTGTTCTGAGAATTAAATGGCTGAAGTTATTGGTAAAGTTCCATAAGTTCCTCTTGGTAGTTTCTTTTTCAGATTTTATTTCTTGGATTTCAAAGAGCCGCCATCCTTTCAGCATGTGAATCTCTTCTCTTCTCTTCTCTTCTCTTCTCTTCTCTTCTCTTCTCTTCTCTTCTCTTCTCTTCT